>CM039511.1:18856794-18921551 GCA_022432975.1 Begonia masoniana
TCATTTCAACGCGGGCGACGGCAGTTTCACGTACGAGTGATCACACTACATCTGCGTGAAAGACAATGATCGCCCGCTTTCCATGACTTTTCCCACCAATTTCAAGGCGATCAACCTACATTTTTACTGCAGCGACTACAAGTACGCTGCGTGAATCCAGAGACTCATCTGAGCATAGATTTTAACACCAATTTCAAGTGTAAAGACCGAAGAGGGTAATTGCTTGTCACACGAATGATAGTTTAAAAATTTGTTTTGTTAACAAAATATATTAACGTTTATTTTTAACAAAAATGTTTAATGACGATTGTTAAATGACCAGAGACACAGAATTTAGAATTTTATTATTGAAATTAACCCAATATATTTTTTGATATTATTTTTTAAATTTGTGGGTAATTATCAAAATTATCAAGAAAATTCTTCACTGATACCTAAACTTTTAATTTGTCGATTGATCTCTCATAATTTGGAAACATTTCATAGACACCCTTACCGCGTTGTCCTTTAATCCATCTAAACATGGTGTCCTTTTCTTTTCTCCTCAACCAACCACCCTCCCCCCACCCTCTCGAATTCCATTCCCTTCCTTAGGTTAAACGACATCCCTTTCAGCTCTTGCCTGAGATAAGAAAAGGAACTGAAAAAGGGTTTTAAAGATAGATAGGAGAGGAAGGGTAAGTGGAAAAACTGACGATCATCCTATGACTAATTTTTTTTTTTTTTGATGGCCCACGAAAAACTAACTGATGAACCAAAAAAAAAAAAAATCAAAACTCAGAAAAAACAAGGGAGATTAAACACATTAACAAATTCATCCGATTCTCACAGCAACATACATATTTATTATCGAGAGTCTTAGACTTATGGAAAGCCGACGAGGGTGTTTGGCGAGACATGGGAACCGAATTGGAGTAGGAACGAAGAGAAACGCCTAGAAGTAGTCCATTAGAGATAATAGGGATTTAGATGCAGAAATTCAGAGACGGAAGAGATTGGTGGGGTGAGGAAATCGGCGAAGAATCTCCGATGATTGGGTTTTGCCTCCGGATGTGAAGGAAACGGAAATTAATTTTTTTATAAAAATGTGAAAAAAATTGTTGTTTACAGACTTCAGAAGAAGAGCTCTTCCAACTCAGACGGGCACGGCCCGCACTGGAATTTTGCAACTTTGTTATGCTACGCGTTGGTGCATGGACAGCTTGGTGGACGTGAAATCTAATTATTTTCATTTTTTTGTAGAAAAAAAAAAATATTACGTGTACTGTATTATTTTATTATATTAAAAAATTTATTGATATGTCAAATAATTATTAATATAATTAATATAATAAATTATTTATTTTATCATTTGAGTGTGGTGAGCCTAGGTGTATTAGTTATAGGATGTTTTGTCTACTTTTCTTAAAGTATAACTCATAGTAAGGATCCTTTTCTCACTACTTTTGAGAAATTCCTTTCATTATCTATTTATTTTGAACTATTATTTTCACCTATCGACATTCTTTTCCATTTTTATTATTAATTCCATTCATTTTCATAGTTGGTTATGCTTGAATTCTCTCATTTTGTCCTAAATCCGTTGATTTATAGTCATCATTTGTTCGTTGTGGGTGTTTGCTTGAGTACAAATGTTTGAACTATCTCCATTTCTAGGTGTCTGCTCTCAAACCTGGTCATCCGCCTTTTGATATGGAAGCCCACTCTGAGAGTCTTTCGTAACTCAAGCATCCGCCCTTCGATTCAAGGACGTCTTCAATGTCTCAACCCTTCTGTTTTCACATCATTTGTTATCAAAACTTTTGTATTCGCCATTTTGTATTAGAGCTTCCGTTTTCGCATCATTTGATATGATAATCTATTTTGACCATTTCTATCTTTCTCTTAGAGCTAAAGGTTATTTCTTGTGGAGATGACTATTGGGAGTGGAGTTGCTTTTACTCTTAATCTTGTTAGTTCATGAGGATAGTTATCGCCAACTGACAATGGGTAAGGTCAGTTTAATGCTTTACAAAATTCTGTGGATATGTTAAATCAACAGATTCAGAATATGTTCCATCAAGAAAATCCAGCACCTTCTTTTGTTAGACCAAGAGGTAAAGGTGAACAGAGAAGGATAGAAGAACAACTATTTTGTCGAAAATGACCATTTGGGTGTCTTTAATAAGAAGGCCCTTGTTCTCAATTTTACTAAATACGTCTGTCTGCGGTGGGATAGTCTAAAAGCACAATGGAATGTAGATGAAGACGAACCATTTGCTACCAGGGGATTGATGAAGAAACTGTTTGTGCCCAATCTCTACAAGCAAGAAATGCCTTTATGTACGCATAGTCTAGTCCAAATGGTTTTATGTGTTGATGACTACGCTACCGAGTTTGAGACTTTGATGATCAAGTGTGAGATTGATGAGGCTGAAGAGAAAACTATTACAAGATTCTTCAGAGGACTTAACAATATATAGGAGATATGGTAAATCTCCAACAATACAATACCTTGAATGATGTTATTCAACTAACAATTAATGCAGAGAGACAAAGGAAACGAGAGTTTAACTTTGATGAGAACCACAGGTATATGAAACCTGAAACCCTTCAACAACGCGAAATAGAAATTCAATAACGCCTTTGAAATCAAGTATAAGGAACTAGACAGTTGACCCCAATCGAACCTTGTCGACGGAACCAAAGTTATCAAACAAGGAGCTTGACCCGTAACCGAACTCGTAGTTAGAACCAAAGCTATCAAGTTGATCTTCCAAGTTTTGACTTGAGTCTTCACAAAGAACCAAAGAAAAAATTCTTACAAAGAGTAACTCAAAATCGTGTATATTACTTCTTTAAAGCTGCAAGGTTTATGTCTTTAAATAGACTATAAAATATTATAATGTAATAAGAAAGTAATTAGAAAACATTTAAAGATTAGGAAATATCCAAGTATTAGGAAACTTAACAAATTAATAAAAAGAAACTTTGACTACATAATAAAAGGAAACTTGGACCAATTTGATTGATGAATTTCATGGTTTCCTTCCTAAATTTGTGATCCACCTTTCTTCAAGAATTAGGAAATAAGTGTTTGCCAAATTTGATAGAGAAAAGAAAATTCTGCGTGGATTTTGCATGTGCATGTTTTGTTGTTGTGCTTCCATCCATCTTGCCACCAAATCTTTAGATAGTTTTCAAGTATCTTCGGTCTTCTTTTCCTCCCAAGCATCATTTTCAATACTTAACAAATTTATTAATTTCAGCTTGTGTTGAAAAGAATCTTTCTCTTGGATTTCTAGAATCAATCAATTTAAGGCTTTATGCATTTTCTTGGTTCCTGATCTTGTTATTGGGCCTCCAATATCTTGACATGAATCTTTAACTTTGGACTTGAAGTTGGTTGCACCTTGATTCACATCATTTCCTCTTTCCTCGAAAAGATTCGTCCTCGAATCCCCTGCATCATATAAAGATAAGTCACTAACATTAAAAGTAGCCCTTACATTACTATATTCACTAGGTAAATTAATCTTGTAAGCATTATCATTGATGTGTTCCAACACTTGGCAGAGACCATCTCCTTGAGGTTACAACTTGTTCTTTCTTTTGTTGGCAAATCTTTCTTTCCTTAAGTAATCCAAACTCAATCTCTGGGTTCAAAAATAATTTTCACTCGGTGCTTGTTTGTTTGTCTTGCATAATGTTCATTCTTTTTTCTCAATGTTTTCCCTTACCCTTGCATGTAGTTCCCTAACAAATTTGACTCTTTTCTTTCTATCAAAATTAACAAACTCGTTAGTAGGCAAAAGTAACATATTCATTGGAGTTATAGGGTTAAAACCATAAACAATTTTAAATGGTGAATAAGATGTAGTAGAATGAACAACTCTATTATATGCAAACTCAACATGTGGTAAATACTTTTCCCATTGTTTTAAGTTCTTAGAAATAATGGCTCTCAACAAAGTAAAAAGTGTTCTATTGACTACCTCGGTTTGTCCATCCGTTTGATGGTGTGCTACGGTTGAGAATAAGAGTTTAGTACCTAACTTATTCCACAGAGTTCTCCAAAAGTGACTCAAAAACTTAACATCTCGATCACTCACAATCTCTTTAAAGAATAAATCCGCAACATGTGTAGCATCATTAGATTTCGAACATGCAATAAAATGTGTCATCTTACTAAACCCATCAACAACAACAAAAATACTATCATTTCCTCTTTGAGTTCTCGGCAAACCTATAACAAAATCTATAGAAATATCAATCCAAGGTTGAGTAGGTATTGGGAGAGGAGTATATGTAACAACCCCAGTAGGGCCGAGACATAATTCATGACTTTCTTAATCATTTAATTCTTACTTCCGGCACCTTGTTCATTATCAGTATTTTTTTTTATTTCTCGAAACTTAGAACTTAAAACTTGACTCGCGGACAATATATCATCTGACAAAACTAAACCATCCAAAATCCGACTCTTTCATAAATCTAATAACTCATTAGTTCACAGAATCGAGCGACTATGCTCGGTTATCAGTTTCATGACATAATCGGGCAGAGAAGAAATGTCCTCAGATCACTCGACGTCATCCTGTTCGAGCTGCATGGGTTTGCATGCATCGGCTGATAGGGTACACATCATCCGATCTGTCACGTGCACTTCGCGTGACTCAATGGACATTGCCCAGTAGAGGTCATCTACCGATGGGCACGTGCAGTGCACGTAATCCATTGTACATCACCCGGCATATGAAATACACTACATCGCCCGGTCACTAGACAATAAAACTACATTTATATCATCCGATATTTGTAATACACTACATCGCCCGGTCACTAGACGACAAAACTTCACTTACATCATCCGATATTTGTAATACACTACATCGCCCGGTCACTAGACGACAAAACTACATTTATATCATCCGATATTTGTAATACACTACATCGCCCAGTCACTAGACGATAAAACTTCACTTACATCATCCGATATTTGTAATACACTACATCGCCAGTAAGAGGCATCATCCGGTGGGCAACAAACGTTCGCCATCCACCGGTGACGTCAGCCGGATGATGTATTCATCCAACTTCCATCACATAGCAATAAAATACAGAAAACTTCAAACAACTCATATCGACAGAAAGACAATCTGACCTTCACAGATCTCATACTCGTAGATATAAACATAGGCAGACATGAAACATGGACTCATCTAGGATACATGTAGCAGAATACTTAATTAAAACAGATCATTTTATACCCTTATAATCATCCCCAAATTTTGGTAACCAAACTAGACAATCACAGAATCTAATATTCTAAAGAAAATCTCATTCTACTTAAACATCAGTTCATCATAAATCTTACTGACACATTATGAGCATAACTACGGGTCATATTCGCCTGCTAGCCACAGACTTCCACCCTGAGCACCATCCTGCAACCAGCCTCTTAGACATCATCACTGAATTTGGAATCCTCACCTGCTAAATCTTCACCTACATCATAAGTTTTAAACTATAAGCCTAATGCTTAGTAAGGAATGCAATACTAACAAGTATGCATGAATGCTCATTTTAAGAAACAAATGCTCATGAATCTTTTCTTGTTCATATTCGTACTCAAGTCTTCATTCTTGTTCATCGTTGGTATTCATCGTTCATAATCATCATTCATGCTCATCATTCATATTCATCATTCATGTTCATCAATCATATTCTTCGTTCATGTTGTGTGGATTAAGAGAAGATTTGTGACGATAAAGGGGGTTGACAGTGAGAGTGTACATAGTCCCTTACGGGTCGTAATCATGGTCCTTCCTTATGGACAGTGACATACGCCAAACCGCCCCCAACCCTTGCTTAATTCACATTGCATAAGTCTTATATTCTTATCTTGCTCATGAGGAAAACATGCTCTTAAAACATTTTCATATGCATAAAACATTCATGATGCATGAACATGAGAACTCTTAACTCATCAAGCTACAGAATAATGCTTTCATCCGACGTGAAATCATACCATTAAGTCAAACATCAACATAAGTAACAGACAGTAGCTTAAATAACTTCTAATCATCGTATCAGTTTCTACCTAGCATCCTTGTGATGTAGGGCCCTAATGGCCGGGAATTCTACACATTCACTTACTTGGTTTCCTTAGCAACTTGAACTCCTTTTCTTCAGACTTCTTCACCTAAAACATTTACATTGCAGTAGTTAAAATAAAAATCCTAATAGTCCTAATCACAAATCATCATAGAATCTAATAACTAAAGTCATTCCTGAATCCCTTAGTCTAGTTCTCTGTGTGCAGTTTAAAATCCAAAACCAAAACAGCTAGGTTCAACTAATAATTAATCACGGGTATATTAAATGTCCAGAATCGATTCGGAAATGCTATCACCAGACACCGATTATAAATGTTCCTATTATGCGGCCATTGAAGAATCTTGAAACATTGGGTTCTAGTTGAAAACAGAGCTCCAAATAACTACACGGCAACTACATTGACTAAATCTTACCTCGAACGTAGGTTATCGGAGTGGAGGTTGGAGGAATCGATCGTCAAAGAGAGAGAGTCGCTGGCGGAGAGAGAGACAGCTTGGGGAAATGAGGGAATGCAGAAGGGAATGTCGGCTACAGTGAGGTTTAAAAGTTTCCATTTCCTATTTATACTTAACCCAACCATTCTTAATTACAAATCCTGTCACCCAACCTAATTTATGACACATGCACATTAATTAAGCCTTGGCATAAAATTCCAAATCGAGAAGATCAAAATAAACATGGCCGTTAAAACAGTTAAGAAAGTTACCTGGTCAAACTCGTCGAGTGTTATAGTATATATTCCACGTGGTTTGATTTTCGATTTAGCTTACACAAACTAATTGTACATCATGTCTCATCTTAGGCCAATAAAAATGCTCACATAAAATATCCAAAGTTTTGCTTACTCCAAAATGTCTCATTAATCCACCTCCACGAGTTTCTCTAACAAACAATTCTCTCAAAGTACACAACAACAAACTTTCCAATAAAAGATCTCAACACATGATTAATCAATCTCATAAAAGTACTTGGTGCATTAGACAAACCAAATGACATTACTAACCACTCATAAAGACCATATTTAGTTTTAAAGGTGTTTTCCATTCATCTCCCTCTTTCATGCGAATTTGATAATATTCATTCTTTATATCAATTTTTGAAAATAAGCATGCACCATGTAACTCATCAAGCATATCATCCAATCTAGAAATAGAGTGTCAATACTTTACCGTGATTTGGTTGATAGCTCGACAATCAACACACATTCGCCAAGTTTCATCTTTCTTCGGAACTAAGATGACAGGAACTGAGCATGACCTAAGGCTTTCCTTTACAAATCTCTTCTCTACTAGTTCATCCACTTACTTTTGAATTTCCTTGGTTTCTTTGGGATTAGCTCGATATGCCGGTTGATTAGGAATTGATACTCCCGACATGAAATCCATGTGATGTTCAATCCCTCTTAAAGAAGGTAACCCTCGCGGTAATTTTTCGGAAAATACATCCTCAAATTCCTGCAAAAGAGAAAAAACAACACTTGAAAGAGATTGAGTTAGTTCATTAGTTGCAAGATAAACATCTTTCTACAACAATACAAGTATTTCTTCCTTCGCTATCATCACACTTTTAACCTCACTTTTTCTTGTCATTCCACTTATTCTCTCACTCTCCTCTTGTTTTCTCTCACTCTCATTTTTTCTCTCATTGCACTCTATTTTCTCTCTTTCACTCTTCTTTTCACTCACTCTACTCTCTTCTTTTTCATGTTTTTGCTCACTCAATGACTTTTCTCTCTTTTTGAATTCTTTTGCAATCTTATCTTGATCCTCACTAGTCTCTCACGGTTTTAGTGATTTTAAAATTATCTTCCTACCATTTTGATCAAAGGAGTACTCATTCTTGAAACCATTGTGCTTGACGTTTCTATCGAATTGCCATGGTCTCCCCAAAAGGATATGTGTAGCTTGCATGGGTACTACATCACAAATAACTTCATCTTTATACTTACCAATTGCGATTCCAACCTTCACTTGGTTAGTCACTTTCACTTCTCCACAATCACTCAACCATTGTAACTTGTATGGCATAGGATGCTTAACGGTTTCCAAGCTCAATTTTTCTACTAATAAAATGCTAGCAACGTTGGTACAACTCCCACTATCAATTATTAAACTACATACCTTGTTATTCACGTGGCATCTAGTGTGAAATATGCTTTCTCTTTGCACTTTATCTCCATCCTCATTGGCTTGAACGTTGAGTATATGTGTAGTGATCAATAACTCTCCCCTCACGAGTTCCTCTATATCCATGTCGCTACAATCTTCTAATGGTGGCATTTCATCATCACTTGAACTTACACTTGCTATATTACCATTATCCAAAATAATTATAGCTCTTTTATTCGGATAATTAGAAGCAATATGGCCAAAACGTTGACATATAAAACATTTAATCTCTCGAAACTTAATAGGAGTGGAAGTCTCAGTTTTACCTTTTATGGGGGTGGTATTTGATGTCGTGGTTTTCCCTTTGAACTTTTCTTTCGGTTTTGAATTAGGCTTATCACTCCTCTAATTAGATTTCCATGAAGAGTTTGAGGTTGATCCGATCTTAGAGTTCTTCGATTTCAATTGGCTCTCAACTTTGATGAACTTGTTCAACAATTCATCTAAATCCACATAATGATACAAATCCACAATGTTAGTGATTTCTCTATTTAAACCTCCAATGAATCGCGCCTTTGTCGCTTCATCATCCTCGTCCACTCTACCCCTTACCATGCCTAGTTCCAACTCTTTGTAATATTCCTCCACACTTTTGATTCCTTGAGTCAAACTCTGTAGTTTCCTACATGCATCTCGATAATAGTGGTTATGAATAAATCTTTTGCGCATTTGTACCTTCATATCATCCCATGTGCGTATGGGTTGTTCTCCATACATTTTTCGTGTTTTCAGTAATTGATCCCACCATATACTTGCATAATCTGTGAATTCCATTGATACTAATTTGATCCTTTTTTCCTCAATGTAGTTATGACATTCAAACATCGGTTCAACTTTTCTTTTCCATTCTATATAAAGTTCGGGATCACTTTTACCTTGAAAATGAGGGATGATCGTTTTGATGTTGCTTAGATTTTCATCCTCATGGTTTGTTCTCACATATCTCTCTCTTCTGTAATTGCCAACCTCGTAATCAGATTCCTCATAGTAATGCTCCATTGGTGATTTGCCCCTTTGTACACGGCTATTAGAAGGTGACTTTATTCTTTCATGCCTTATGTCTAAATTCTTAATTTGACCTTGTATAGCCTTCATGTACATCTCCAGATCAAAGTTAGCACGTCCTTCCTCACTACTCATAATTTCAAGAAAGAAAAATAAAAATTATTAGTGAATAAAAAAAATAAATAAACGGAACTCACTCACTCCCTCACGTATTTACACTCGATTATATGTCTCTCCACTCGGGTTTCTCTCAAATAATGGCTTTTATATGATAGTTTCACCCTCTTACCTTTAACCTCTCAATTTTCTCTTTAAGCACTCTATGTAAAAACCTAATCAAGAGAAAAATTCAACAAGTAAAAACAAGCAAGATCAAACTTTTTAACTCAAAATTCTAATTTCCAAAATCGGTTAGAATCAAATAATTTAGAATAGGAGATAGGACTTCAAGAAAGAAAATTTTTCAAGAAACGAAACTTTTTACGAAATGAAACTTTTCAAGAAATGAAACTTTTCACGAAAGAAAACTTTTCACGAAATGAAACTTTTCAAGAAAAGAAACTTTTCATGAAAGGAAATTTTTCAAGAACTGAAACTTTTTACGAAAGGAAACTTTTCACGAAAGGAAACTTTTTACGAAATGAAATTTTTCAAGAAAAGAAACTTTTTATGAAAGGAAACTTTTCACGAAAGGAAAATTTTTACGAAAGAAAAGAAAAAACTTTGATATCTCACATAATAATGAATTAATACTCGAATATTGTGAGAGCAAATACGATTAATTAAGACCTTTGAAGTCTCCAAGAAAGTAGAATCAATAACTTGGAATAATTGAGACAATCAATGAAAAAGATTTGAATAACCACACCCAAAAGCAAATATTGATGCTTATAATGAAGAATAAGAAATTAATACTCGAGATATTGATACTCAAAATATTGAATTTTTTTTTTAAAGAAGAAAACTTGATAAGCAAAGAATCGTTGATTCAACGATTTTTTTTTTTGGAATTTCTGAATTTTTTTTTGAATTTTTGGATTTTTTTCCTTCAAATTTCAATTTTTTTTTAAATTTTCAAAGGAAGAAGCTCTAGAAGAAGAAGAAAAAATAATAATAAAGATAGACACTTGAATCTAGGAGCCAAAACTCTAATACAAAATAATAAGAACCACAGGTATATGAAACCCGAGATCATTTAACAACGCATCATAGAAACTCAGGAACGCATTTGAAATCAAGTATAAGGAACTTGACCCTAATCGAACCTTGCCGACGAAACCAAAGTTATCAAACAAGGAGCTTGACCCGTAACCGAACTTGTGGTTAGAACCAAAACTATCAAGTTGATCTTTCAAGTTTTGACTTGAAGAAGATCTTTCAAGTTTTGACTTGAAGAAGATCTAGTTCTTCACAAAAAAGCAAAGAGAAAATTCTCATAAAGAGTAACTCAAAATTGTGTATATTACTTCTTTAAAGCTGCAAGGTTTATGCATTTAAATAGGCTACAAAATATTCTAATGTAATAAGAAAGTAATTAGGAAACATCTAAAGATTAGAAAGTATCTAAGCATTAGGAAACTTAACAAATTAATAAAAAGAAACTTTGACTACATAATAAAAGGAAACTTGTACCAATTTGATTGATGAATTTCGTGGCTCTCCTTCCTAAATTTGTTGTTCACTTTTCTTCAAGAATTAGGAAATAAGTGTTTGCCAAATTTGATAGAGAAAAAGAAATTGTGCATTGTAACGACCTTTATTCCCATCAAGATATTGTCCGCTCTGGGGATTGGGCCATAGCCCAATATCCTCCTCACGGCTTTGTTTGGCGAGAACTTCCAAGAAGGTCTCCCAACCTGGAATTGCTCTCGCCGAAGCACTTTTAACTTCGGAGTTCTTATGGGATCCATTGCCAATTGTGCTCCAAAACGCGTCTTGCTATCTTGGGAGGGATCTCTTACATATGTTTCATTTCCATGTACTTCCCAAGCGATGTAGGATTGTGACAACCCCTCTTTACGACCCGGGATTCGCTTATACTCAGTCCGGGATTCGCCTACACTCGCTTAGGTCCAAGGTTGCTCGCAACCCGAGGTTTGCCCTGCAGTCGTACACATACGTTCACATTCGGGTCATCACAATCACCCCCCCTTGGGGGCCCAACGTCTCGTTGGCCACATTCCGGTTGGGTACAGGCTCTGATACCATTTGTAACGACCTTTATTCCCAACAAGATATTGTCCGCTCTGGGATTGGGCCATAGCCCAATATCCTCCCCTCACGGCTTTGTTTGGCGAGAACTTCCAAGAAGGTCTCCCAACCTGGAATTGCTCTCGCCGAAGCACTTTTAACTTCAGAGTTCTTATGGGATCCATTGCCAATTGTGCTCCAAAACGCATCTTGCTATCTTGGGAGGGATCTCTTACATATGTTTCATTTCCATGTACTTCCCAAGCGATGTGGATTGTGACAACCCCTCTTTACGACCCGGGATTCGCCTATACTCGAGTCCGGATTCGCTTACACTCGTCGTAAGGTCCGCGATGTTTGTCCAGCAAGAACCTGGATTTCCCGGAGTCCTTCCACATCCGTTCACATTCAGTCATCACAATCACCCCCCCTCGGGGCCCGACGCCTCGTTGGCCACATTCCGGTTGGGTACAGGCTCTGATACCATTTGTAACGACCTTTATTCCCAACAAGATATTGTCCGCTTTGGGGATTGGGCCATAGCCCAATATCCTCCCCTCACGGCTTTGTTTGGAGAACGCCAGAAGGTCACCCAACCCCTGTGGAATTGCTCTCGCCGAAGCACTTTAATTCGGAGTTCGTATGGGATCCATTGCCATTGGACTCCAAAACCGTCTGATATTTTGAGCGAGATCTCTACACATGTTCCATTTCATGTAATTCCCAAGCGATGTGGGATTTGACAACCCCTCTTTACGACCCGGGATTCGCTTATACTAGAGGCCGGGATCGCCCTACACTCGGCTTAGGTCCAAGGTTTGATCCGCAACCGAGGTTTGCCGCAGTCGTACACATACGTTCACATTCGGGTCATCACAATCACCCGCCCCTTGGGGAGCCAACGTCCTCGTTGGCCACATTTCCGGATTGGGTACGGCTCTGATTACCATTTTGTAACAACCTTTATTTCCAGCAAGATATTGTCCGCTCTGGGAATTGGGCCGTAGCCCAATATCCTCACCTTACGGCTTTGTTTGGCGAGAACTTCCAAGAAGGTCTCCCAACCTGGAATTGCTCTCGCCGAAGCACTTTTAACTTCAGAGTTCTTATGGGATTCGTTGCCAATTGTGCTCCAAAACGCGTCTTGCTATCTTGGGAGGGATCTCTTACATATGTTTCATTTCCATGTACTTCCCCAAGCGATGTAGGATTGTGACAACCCCCTCTTTACGACCCGGGATTCGCCTATACTCAAGTCCGGGATTCGCTTACACTCGGCTTAGGTCCCGAGGTTTGTCCCGCAACCTGAGATTTTCCCCGCAGTCGTACACATACGTTCACATTCAGGTCATCACAATCACCCCCCCTCGGGGGCCCAACGTCCTCGTTGGCCACATTTCCGGTTGGGTACAGGCTCTGATACCATTTGTAACGACCTTTATTCCCAACAAGATATTGTCCGCTTTGGGGATTGGGCCGTAGCCCAATATCCTCCCCTCACGGCTTTGTTTGGAAAGAACTTCCCAGAAGGTCACCCAACCTGGAATTGCTCTCGCCGAAGCACTTTTAACTTCGGAGTTCTTATGGGATCCATTGCCAATTGTGCTCCAAAACGCATCTTGCTATCTTGGGAGGGATCTCTTACATATGTTTCATTTCCATGTACTTCCCCAAGCGATGTGGGATTGTGACAACCCCCTCTTTACGACCCGGGATTCGCCTATACTCGAGTCCGAGATTCGCCTACACTCGGCTTAGGTCCCGAGGTTTGCCCCGCAACTCGAGATTTGCCCCGCAGTCGTACACATACGTTCACATTCGGGTCATCACATGCATGGATTTTGCATTTGCATGTTTTGTTGTTGTGCTTCCATCCCTCTTGCCACTAAATCTTTAGGTAGTTTTCAAGTATCTTCGGCCTTCTTTTCCTCCCAAGCATTCTCTTCAATACTTAACAAATTTATTAATTTCAGCTCGTGTTGAAAAGAATCTTTCTCTTTGATTTCTAGAATCAATCCATTTAAGGCTTTATGCATTTTCTTGGTTCTTGATCTTGTCATTGGACCTTCAATATCTTGACATGGATCTTTAACTTTTGGGCTTGAAGTTGGTTGCATATTGATTCACATCAAACCTCCTTTCTAGTAAATCTAATTAAGCTGAGACAATTGTTACAAAACCACTAGGAGTAGTAAGTGATAGGAGTTTCCCTCTCAATAATGTCCCTCGCACAGGAGTCGTAACATCAAATGTTTCAAGTGTTTGGGTTCAGAACCCATTGTATCTCAGTGCCCTTACCATAAAGTGATGCTAATGCAAGGTGAAATTAAAAATGAGTATGACATTGAAATACTTACGAAGAATGAGCATTCTGATAAGGAAATTATTCTTCAACAAAGAGAGTCGCCTACTTATGGTTATCAAGAGTGCTATTATCACCCGAGTTGAGAAGAAAGTTGATTATAAAGAAAATATATTATACTCACGTTGTTTGGTGAAGAATAAAGTATGTTCTCTTATCATTGATAATGATATCTGTATTAATGCGGCTTCGATTTTATTGATGTATAGATTGAGACTACCAACTACCGAACATCTTGAGCCATATAAATTAAGGTAGCTAGATGACAAATGAGAATTAAAGTGAGCAGGCATATGACGATCTCATTCGCTATTGGTAACTACAAGAATAAGATTACATGTGCCTGCTTGATTTTAATGAAAACTTGCTTGCGCAGACAACTGGGCTCTGGAGAGGGTGCCCAATCCAAAGACGTGCTTTGGCGTGTGCACCCAGTGTCAACACGACACGAGAGGATTGTGGGCGCCTGGGGTTCAATAATGATCATGAGACATGTTTTGGCGCAGGCCCTCATGGCGGAAGCCCGTGCCATGCCACAGGCGCCCTCAGCTAACGTATATACAAAGAAATCTCTCACCCAATGTCTAAAAATCTCACCAACTATGTTTATAAATCTCTCTTCCAATGTAAGTATTTAACAGTTAAATTTATATTAGAGGTGTACAAAAAAGTGGGTAGGGTTTAAACGATTAATATACTCTCTGCTTATGTTTGAATTTCATAGAAAATTGGGTGAGTTTCTACTGTTTTCAATCTCCCCACAATCATGATTAAAAGCAATACAAATAACAATAATCAAGTTAAGTGTAACACCGGTTCTATCGGATTAATTCTCTATTCTTTTAATTAATGGTACACTTTATTTGGTAATAATAAAAGTAGGGTTAATGGATGACTAGGTAAGGGCATAAGGATAATTGAAAATTTAAAAGTGGATAACGTATTTAAGGAAAGACGTTTTGGGTTTAATGCACTATAGCCGCCACTGTTTTCCCAAATCATTTTCGACTCTCAGCTCCTCAGCTCAGCAGAGTGCGCTAGGAGGTCCTTCTCCGATTTTTCCTTCGACTTAGGTGAGTTTTACTAAGGTAACTTACTGCATTATGATTATAGACGATAGAGGGGTATCGTAGATGCATGTTCCTGGGAAATGCAGGGCGTAGTAGTTGAGTCGGGTCTCGCATGGATCGGGGATGCACATAAGAAAGAGTCCCAAACTAGCTCATAGGGTTTCTGAATGGTATAGGAAGAGGTCAATGAAGATCTAATTGGTATTCTGTTTATGACTTTAGGTGAGCAAGACTTCCAAAGTAGTTGAAACCAAGTTTTTCCAGGGAGCCAGGTAAGTGAAGTATGCTTGTACCTTCGGGCCTGCATCACAAAACAGTAGGAATGTGTATGCTTGATTGTGTTTGTATGTCATGCATCATATTTTGAAAGTATACGAAAATAAATTTACATGAAATGACATGGTAAGGAATGAACAGACTGTAACAGTTGTTAAGGGAACTAATCTGCCCCTTAATCAAGAGAGAGGATGTATGACTTTGGGGGAAGTGATCCAAACCCCAATTTCACAGGGGGATCTGAACAGTTTGTTAAGGGAACTAGTCTGCCCCTTAATCGAGAGAGAGGACGTATGACTTTGGGAGAAGTGATCCAACTCCCAATTTCACAGGGGGATCTGATCAGAAACGAATGCATATACAACTGAGATGAGAAAGTAGAAATTTGCATGTTTAGGAATTTATGTTCAGCATTTCATTCATGACTGCTTTACTTACTTAGCATTAGGCTAATAGATGAGTTTTGTGATGTAGGTGCTGAGCATTTAACAGGTGAATTCCCTAAGTTTGCTGAGGAATAAGTGAAGTTGGAGGAGC
The DNA here is from genome assembly GCA_022432975.1 of Begonia masoniana. Classification (NCBI taxonomy): domain Eukaryota; kingdom Viridiplantae; phylum Streptophyta; class Magnoliopsida; order Cucurbitales; family Begoniaceae; genus Begonia; species Begonia masoniana. Next base: position 18,872,502 of record CM039511.1, read on the forward strand.
ACTTCTATGCTACGGTTAGGCGCTCTAATGAGACGGTTTAACTTTTGTCTGAATGAGAGTTTTCAGTGGTTAGGTACTCTGATGAAGTGTTTTGAGAATTTTAAATGATAGTAGAAGTTTGATACTGCTTGTAACGCTTCTGTGAACTTCTTTGCTGGATTTAGAAATATGATTTGATTTCGATTGTAACTTGCTATTCTGAATTTTTAAGAATTGTGGATTTGTGTTGATTAGAATGATTTCAGCAAAATGTACAAAAATCGTTTAGCAGTCAGGTTTGCTCCTTATTAGAGTCTCTTTTTGGTCTATCGATAGAAGTTGGGTGTTTTGTCCGCCGACAGATGTTGGAGGATTGAATCATCCGACTGACGTCATCGGAAGAATGTCTTTAGTAGAGGCCATCAGATGATGTCTTCAGTAAAAGCCATCGGAAGATGTAGGTAGTAAGTTTGTCGTTTTGTGATCGGTGTGAGTTGGATGAGTGAATCATCCGACTTACGTCATCGGTAGCAGCGTATAATAAGTTTGTCATTTTGTGATCGGTGTGAGTTAGATGAGTGATTCATCTGGCTTACGTCATCGGTAGAAGTGTATAATAAGTTTTGTCGTTTTGCGATCGGTGGAAGCCTTCAGTTTCTGTTTCCGCCCCTTTTTCGTTGACTTTGCTTATCGGCAGATGTGTTTGACTCTTACGATTTTCAAGTTTTCACGCTTAAGTCTTGATCTCTTTTGGCCAAATTATTTCTTAATATTTTAACCGATTATTCAAACATTGTTTCGTAGCTCTGCTTAATTCTGATTTGCTCATAAGAATTTCCGCTGCAAGATTTTAAATGTTTTGAGGCTTTAGAAAAATGTCAAATTTTGACTTTCGAGCGAAGTTTTAAATTTGGTCCAAAGTTTCTTAGTTATGTTCGGATTATGTGTAACAAACTGGGTTTTGAGGACTCGGGGTGTTACAGTATGGTATTAGCCGTTCAAAAGATTACTCATCAGTGCCGATCGTCGCATGAGAGCACTCCAACAACTGTAAGTGTTTATGTTAACTTTAGTTATTAGATGTTTATGAGAGTAGTTAAACTTGAACAGGAGTATAGAAAATGGCTAGACGACCAGGAAGACCAAGAGTACCAAGAAAGATGCCCAACTTAAGAGCTGAGGAAGATCCTAGCGTGATTAGGCAGCTGGCAGATTTGGTGCGTCAGCAAACAGACTTAGTGCGTCAGCAGTCCGATCAGTTAGGTGTGCTGTTGAACCGAGAGGTACAAGGAAGTGCCAACTCGAGTTCTAGCAATGAACATTATGGAGATAGATTCAGGAGGCTACGACCACCCACGTTTGATGGACAGTCGTCTGATCCAGTTATTGCTGAAGGGTGGCTTAGAAAGATTGAGAGTATGTTTAGGTGTGCCAACATTGGAGAGGGAGACAAGGTCCCGTTGGCAAGCTGGTGATGCTCAACTCTGGTGGGAAATAATAGAGACCACCACTGATGTTTTGGCGATGACTTGGTCACAAGTCAGGGACATTTTCTATGAGAAGTATTTTAGCAGCACTGTCCAAACTGCAAAGAAGTTGGAATTTCTGAACTTGAAGCAGACAGGGTCTGTGGCCGAGTACAGTAGGCAATTCGATTCCCTGTCCAGGTTTGCTGGACATTTTGCTCACAGGGACGAGGATAAAGTGTTCAAATTTGTGCATGGGCTGAAGCCGGAGATTTACCGAGGAGTTAAATTTTGTGGTATTAAAGGCTTGACATTCAGTGAAGTTGTGTCTACTGCTCTGGAAGTGGAAGAAGCTGAAAGGAAGTGTGCTGGACCAAAAGAGGTCCCACAAAAGTTGGTCCAGCCACACCAACAAAGAGGAATGAAGAGGCCTAATGAGGGCCAGAGTAGCCAAGGAACAGGAGGGAAAATACCGAATGCCAGGAAATTTCCCCAGTGTCCTAAGTGTTTGAAGAACCACCCGGGCAAGTGCAGGTTGGGCTTTGGGAAGTGTTTCAACTGTGAGGAGGTTGGACACACGATCAAAGAATGCCCGAAGCCTAGGATCACCAGATGCTACAATTGTAACAAGGTCGGCCATATTAGCAGAGACTGCCCAGCTCCTAAGAATGGCCCTGCTATGGTTAAACCGCGGATATTCTCCATGATAGAGTCGGGTGAGGAACAGCCCGCTGTTGTATCAGGTACTATATTGATCAACTCTATACCTGCTTTTACTTTAATAGATTCTGGTGCAACACATTCATTTATAGCATCTGCATTTGCTGTTAAGCTAGATGTACAACCTACGCCATCTGGACATATGTTTAATGTCACGTTACCCTCTGGTGAATGCATGCACTCTAGCCGAGTGATGCTTAATAGTATGGTAATAGTGGGAAACAAGAATTTACCTGCTGATCTCATTATTATGGATATAATGGGATTTGATGTAATCCTAGGGATGGACTGGTTGTTTAAGCACCACGCCACAATTGATTGTAGGACTGGAATAGTTAGCTTCCAACCCCCTGGTAATTTGAAACATACCTTTCAAGCTTCGAAGAAGAATAAGGAAATGTCTGTGATGACTTCTATTAACACTAGACTTTCCCCATGTGGAGAGTATTCGTGCTTTTTAGCTAGCGTTTTAGACACACAACTTGTAGGGGAGGCAAATCCACAAAATGTCTTAGTTGTCCAAGACTTTCCTGAAGTATTCTTAGATGACCTTCCTGGTTTGCCACCAGATAGGGAAATTGAATTTGTTGTAGATGTTTACCCCGGCGCTAAGCCTGTGTCTAAAAATCCATATAGATTAGTACCAACAGAACTTAAAGAATTAAAGAAGCAGTTGGAGGATCTGTTGGAGAAAGGGTTCATACGCCCTAGCTTTTCACTATGGGGTGCACCTGTTCTTTTTGTCAAAAAGAAAGATGGATCGATGCGTATGTGCATTGATTATAGGGAATCAAATAAGTTAACTGTCAAGAACAAGTATCCATTACTGAGGATTGATGACCTATTTGACCAACTCCGTGGTGCACGAATTTTCTCTAAGATTGATTTGAGGTCAGGTTACTACCAACTGAAAGTCAAATCAGAAGATATTCCTAAAATAGCTTTTCGTACAAGATATGGACATTATGAGTTTTTGGTTATGTCCTTTGGGTTGACAAACGCACCAGCAGCCTTTATGAATCTTATGCATAGGGTGTTTCACGAGTATTTAGACAAGTTTGTTATTGTGTTTATAGATGACATTTTAATCTATTCACGTTCTAGTAAAGAACATGCAAACATTTGAACTTAGTGTTAGGGGTACTAAGGCAGCACCAACTCTATGCCAAGTTTTCCAAATGTGAGTTTTGGCTGGACAGAGTTCACTTCCTTGGTCATGTGATCTCTGGTGATGGAATATCTGTCGACCCAGCCAAGGTTCAAGCAGTCAAGGAGTGGCCCCAACCGAAGAATGCTGCAGATATTCGGAGTTTCCTTGAACTTGCTGGATATTACAGGAAGTTTATTGAAGGATTCTCAAAGATTGCATCACCCCTCACTCGGTTAACCAGGAAAAATATGAAGTATGTGTGGACTGAGGATTGTGAGCATAGTTTTCAGACCTTGAAACAGAAACTGATCAATGCTCCAATTTTAACCCTTCCTGTTGATGATGGTAAATTTAGCATTTACTGTGATGCATCAAAGATTGGACTTGGCTGTGTCTTGATGCAAGAGGGAAAGGTAATAGCTTATGCCTCTAGACAGTTGAAAACACATGAGAAGAATTACCCTACACATGATCTAGAATTAGCTGCAGTGGTATTTGCACTTAAGATCTGGAGGTATTACTTGTATGGACAAACTTGTGAAATATTCTTGGACCATAAAAGTCTAAAATATATCTTCACACAGAAGGAATTAAACATGAGGCAACGTCAATGGTTGAAATTTGTAAAGGATTATGATTTTGAGATTAAATATCATCCCGACAAAACAAATGTTGTGGCAGATGCCTTGAGTAGAGTAACAACTTCAGTCTCAGCCTTGATTCTTGACGTAACATTAGCCTTAGAGTCTGAATTCCAAAGGTTTAATCTAGAAGCAGTGCATAGTGTGTCAGCCATGCTTACTGCAATATCTTAAGACCGACCATTCTTGAAAGAATAAAGGAATCCCAGATAAATGATGTAGAGTGCAACAAGTACAAGTTAAGCATGGATTCTACGGAAAAATCAGATTTTAACTATTTTGCTGAAGGAATCCTTAAGTTTAGAAATAGATGGTTTGTTTCTGCCATTAAAGAACTTCGAGATGAAATTCTTTCCGAGGCACATTCTTCCAGATTCTCTGTTCACCCTGAAATTACAAAGATGTACAAGGATCTTAAACAGCATTATTGGTGGCCAGGTATGAAAAGGTGTGTGGCAGAGTTTGTAGGATCATGTTTGTGTTGTCAGCAGATTAAAGCTGAGCATCAGAGGCCTGCAGGAACATTACAACCCTTATCGAGTGTAGCCTTAGATTAGAAGAGTTATGAGAGATTTATTCGAGAGTTAAATTAGGTAGTGAAGTGTGAAATGGGAGAGAATGAAAGGTGGTGATTGGTTGGAAATGTAATGGTTGAAAATTTAAAAAGTTTGAAGAGTCAAAGTTTTACCAACCAATAGGGAATTAGCAATTGAATGAATTAAATTGGAAACGCTAGAGGTGTAATAAAAGATGAATCACGTTGGAATCCATGGAGTGAAAATGCGGTTGGTTTTATAAAATTTAAAAAAAGTGAATGGTTGAAAATTTTGGTTTGAAAAGTCCAAGTTATATAAACCAATCAAATTGCATGGAAAATGTGTGGTTTTCTTTATTGGTTCACGTTGATATTCAAGGGAGAAAGAGGGGGTTTTGAGTGTAATTTTAGAAAACTTTGTGGAGGGAAAAGAAAAGTAAGAAAAGATGACTTTTATAAAAAGGTTAATTAAGTGTTAAAAATGGTAAAAATCCTATTCTTCCTCCTTTCTTCTTCGTGAAAGACCAGCGGCCATTAGTGGCTTCCTCCCTCTCCTTTTCGAGTCGATAATTTTACGAAAATGATTTTAAACGTCGTTTTAGACGTATGATTGGTTAGCAAAGTAGCGCACCGAGCCTGGGCGGGTTCGAGGGCGTTACATAGCCTTTAGTGAATTTATAACAATGCTTGAACTCAGAAACTCAACACCTTTGTACTCTAAATATAAATTTTCATTAAAGTATCTATTCATAAGATCTCAAGCTCGTTCATTACCTAGCAAAATCCTCGTACAATCTTTTAAGAATTTTGATTTGCATCGTGGATCAAATAAAAATGCTACAAAGACAAAAGAATTGATCTTGTCAAAACTTCTGCAATACTTGTTAAACTTGTTCAGCATTCCAAGAGTCATTTTTCTTAATAACACATTATCACCCTTTGCATACCTTTGAATAATCATGTTCACCTCACATACTTTACTAAGATACAAATTTGAGGTAATATGCAATGAAGCGGAAACTTTGATAGTTGTGTCCTAAAACAAGTTCAAAAACTTCCCAAATTCTCGAATGTTAGCCTAATCTTTGTTTGTAGGATGCCCTTTCTCTCCCATGTCCAATACGAAATTCCTATCACATTCTTCTTGTAACACCTCAAATTTTCCCAGAACGTGTATAACCCGAGTCTAGGTCAATCTTGAGAGATTAATTATTCAAGATTGGTGTACATTGAAGGGTATTAGAAGTGAAAGGAGTCGTGGAGAGAGTTTGTCAAGTCAAACCAACTTGTGATTGGTGGAGAACTTTGGTTTGAAAAGTCAAATGCAACTAATCAATCAAAATGTAGTAAATTGAAAGGAAGAAGTGGAGAGTTTTAGATGAATCGTTGGCTGCTAAGTGGTGGGGGAAAAGTGAGGGATTATTTGGTAATTTTACATGGTAATTAATTAAAAAAAGAAGAAGAAAAGTTAGGTTTGAAAAGAAGACAAAGTGGTCTTCTTCTCCACTCCATCGACTCTCTCTCTCTCTCTCTCTCTCTCCCTTTCCTCCATAACCGACGATTTCCCTCCTTAGTTCTTCATTTTCTCAAGGCAATCCAAGGTAATTTCTCATGGGTTTTAGTTTATGTACTATGGGATGAAGCTTAAACGAGTTTTTAGGGTGTTTTAGAAGGTTTTGGTGAGGGTTTGAAAACCCTAAAAGGAGGAGTCCGAAAATTGAGTTCTCCTTGGGAGTTTTCTTCCTCTTTTGATTAATTAAGCCTTAGATATGTTAGTTTAGGTTGTTGGAGTGATTAGATTATGGATTGGAAATTATTTATACAAAACCGGGTTTTATGCAAAAAGGACGCCGATTCTGTTGGGGGATTTTCGGACTAGCCAAGTGTTTTGTTTGGTCAATTTAAGCATATCAATGGATAGTAGACGTGTAGAGGTTTCCAAATTGGGGTGGCACGTCGAAATCCGTTGAGAAACGAGGGAGTTATGATCGTTTGAAGTTTGACGGTCAAATTGGGGTAAAAATCGGGTTTAGTGTTTTGTGAGAGGAATGTGTTTTAAGTATTGTTAGTTTTAGTTAGAAAATTTCCTTGGACAGTATTGGTAACTTATTAAGCTAAGTTCCGTTATTTTAGGTCGTCAAACGAGTGAATTTACTGGTAGAAAGCAGGTGGAAGCCGAGCAATCAGGTAAGTAGTGGGTAATGTTCTTTCGCCTTCGGACCTACACCATAGAACAATAGGTTTTATTTGTTATTGCTTTTCTTCGTGTAGTGTTATGTTATCGTTGTGCTTGGTGTGTTGTGGCATTGCATTTCTTGAAGCATGCATCATGATGTAAAGCACGTTAGATACGCATAACTGCATGGTTGTCGTCGTGTGTTGTCGTTGTGAGGGTTAACGATAGTTGGTCAATGTGTAAGGCACTTCGGTGGGGGCAATGTGTAAGGCACTTCGGTGCGGGCAATGTGTAAGGCACTTCGGTGCGGGCAATGTGTAAGGCACCTCGGTGCGGGCAATGTGTAAGGCACCTCGGTGCGGGCAATGTGTAAGGCACTTCGGTGCCGGCAAAGAGTAAGGCACTTCGATGCGGGCAATGAGTAAGACATCCTTTCGGGTGCGGGCAACTAGTATTGTTTGGTCGGTTTGTTGAGTTGCATGGGGATGTTGTGTGATAGTCGGTTAAAGACTAAGGCATCTTTCGATGCAGTGTTAGGGTTGTGTTGCGTTGTCGTGTTGAGTGGTGTTGTATTGTTGTGTTAGAGTCGGGTGTGGGTGTGTGCGCATTGTGCTTGTTTATATTTGTTATCCCTACTTGCTAAGCGTAAGCTTACGTATGTGTGTGTGTTCTGTGGTGTAGGTGACGGAGTATTTTCTGGTGAGCTTGATACTGAGGATCAGGACTAGGGGCAGTCGGGGATCCATGGAGCTCGCCGGTGCAGGCCATTGTCGGGGTGCTTCGACCTGGTTCTCAGGATGTATAGTTTTTGGTTTGAGGATAAAATATTTTGTGTCGGTATGTTGGATTTGCTGAATATTGACTTGGTGTGAATTGGGTTTTATTGTGTATGTTTTTCAGGTTTTCGGGTTTAGAAACTTTTAGCCGTTATATTGTCTGTTTTTGTTAAAATGGTTATACTGTCGGGTTCCCGTTCTCTATTTTTCTTAATTACCGTTTTAAGTCGATTTTCTAAGATTTTTACGGAATTTGAAGATTCGAGTGTTGGGGAGGTATAGTTAAAGTTTCGTGATTTTTAGAGATGTTCGCGATCGGTCGCGGTCGGGGCGCGCAGGCGCTCGCGTGCAGCGCGCGGCGCCCAGCGGCCCTTTGAGGCCAAAATTTGTTTTTTTTTTCAAATTTTTCCCAACTTCTACAACTTCTACAATGTTTTGACCCGATGTTTTCCGACGTATTTTGAACGTATTTTGGGACCGTTTTTCAATAAATTTCGAGGGTTCGGAAAACCCGAAAACGAGTCGAAAAATTTAAAAAAATTATTTTACACGTCGTTTTAATCGCGGGGTTAGTTAGCAAAGTGACGCACCGAGCCGGGGTGGGTTCGGGGCGTTACAAAGATGGTATCAGAGCTTTATAGGTCGAGTCGTTCAAAGAATTACCTGACAATTCCGGCCGTCCTGCAATGTGCTTCACCGACTGTAAGTATTTTGCTCCTTTAATTAGTTTATATCTGAGTTGGATTGTTTTAAACTTTGTCCACAGGATTAAGTTAAGATGGATAACCCTAGACGACCTGGGAGACCTAGGAACGAACCCGAACCACTTAGAAACCCACTCGAGGAATCTGTTAAGCAACTTACGGACTTAGTTACCAGACAAGCTGAACTGGTTGGAACTTTGATTGGTCACGGAGGACCAGGGATGGCTGGAGCTGGTACAACTGGAGATAGGTTTAGGAGGCTGAATCCTCCAGCATTCGAAGGACGGTTGACAGATCCCACAGCGGCAGACAGGTGGATCCACACTATCGAGAATATGTTTAAAGTTGCCAATGTTGAGGAAGCAAACAAAGTGAAATGTGCCACCTTCCATTTGATCAACAATGCCCAGAGTTGGTGGGAAATGATAGAGACGACTCTGGGTCACCAAGCCTTAACTTGGTCAAAGACTTGTTCTTCGACAAATATTATAACCAGACGGCCCAAGCTACAAAGAGGATGGAATTTATGGCACTGAAGCAGACTGGGTCAGTGGGAGATTATATTCAACGATTTGAGCTGTTATCTAGGTTTGCCAGCCACATGATCAGCCGAGAGGAAGATAAGATTTTTCGGTTTGTGCAGGGTCTGAAGCCCGAGATATACATGCTAGTAAAGACTTTTGGGATTTCTAGAAGTTCATTTAATGAGGTAGTAGCGAAGGCATTGGAAGTTGAGGAAGCTGCTGAGAATCCGAAAAGAATGTTTAAAGAAATTACAGCTCAGTTTAACAGAGGTGGATCTTCTTCGCAGCAACAGGGGACTAAACGACCGGGAGGGAATATAAATGATCAACAAGGAGGCAAGAAGTCACAACAGCAGCAGAGGAAAGGATTCAGACAGTGTCCTAAATCTTTGAGGTCCCATCCTGTTGAATGTGGGCAATACGTTGGTAAATGCTACAATTGTCTAGAAGTAGGTCATATGTCCCGTGATTGTCCAAAGCCGAAGGTCCTCCGATGCTTTACATGCAACCAGACGGGTCACGTATCCAAGGATTGCCCTACTTCGAAGCCAGGCCCAACTAAAGCTACTCCAAGAATTTTTGCCATGATTGAGCCCGAAGGAGAGGATCGAGCTGCAGTCATCTCAGGTACAATAATTGTTAATTCAGTGCCAGCATTTACATTGATAGATTCAGGGGCATCCCATTCCTTCGTAGCTACAACTTTTGTGGTGAAATTAAATTTAGATGTGAAGCCTGCCGAGTGCCCATTCCGTGTGAGTTTACCATCTGGTGAGCAGTTACACTCAGAACAGGTGGTACAGAATGGGTTGATAGCAGTTGGAAAGAAACAATTACCAGCTACGTTGATTGTAATAGGAATGACCGGGTATGATGTGATACTCGGTATGGATTGGCTGTTTCGACACCATGCTACCATTGACTGCCGAGCAGGAACAGTTGATTTTTATCCTTACGATGGTGAGAAGCTTTCACTGCAATCATTGAAGCATGTGCAGAAGCTCTCAGTTATGGCATCGATGGAGACTCGGGAGTCCGTTACGGGTGAGTTTGTTTGTTTTCTGGCAGCTATAGTAGATTTTCATGCTTTGGTAGAAGTCAAACCTCAGGATATAGTTGTTGTTCGTGATTTTCTCGAGGTGTTTATGGATGATTTGCCTGGTCTACCTCCGGACCAGGAAATCGAGTTTGTAATTGATACTTATCCTGGAGCTGAGCCTGTTTCGAAGAATCCCTACAGGTTAGCTCCTCCAGAGTTAAAGGAATTAAAGAAGCAGTTGGAGGAACTGGTTGACAAGGGCTTTATACGCCCTAGTTTCTCGCCCTGGGGAGCGCCCGTGTTGTTTGTTAAGAAGAAAGACGGGTTGCTTCGTATGTGTATCGACTACCGGGAGTTAAACAAGCTGACGGTGAAGAATAAGTATCCGTTGCCGAGGATTGACGATTTATTTGATCAGTTGCAAGGAGCTCGTATATTTTCTAAGATCGATCTGAGATGAGGGTACTACCAATTGAAGGTCAGATCGCAGGATATTCCAAAGACGGCTTTCAGGTCTCGGTATGGACATTACGAGTTTTTGGTGATGTCGTTTGGATTGACGAATGCTCCAACTGCATTCATGGATCAAATGAATCGAGTATTTCAAGAATATCTTGATAAATTTGTGATTGTATTCATTGATGACATTTTGGTTTATTTCCGTGATGAAGAAGAGCATAAGGAGCATTTGAGGATTGTTTTGGAAATCCTGAAGCGGCATCAGTTATATGCCAAATTTTCAAAATGCGAATTTTGGTTGACTGAGGTGCATTTTCTTGGCCATGTGATTAGCAGTGGTGGAATCTCGGTGGATCCAGCCAAGATTCAGTCGATCAATGATTGGCCTCCGCCGAAGAATGTTAGCGAGATTCAGAGTTTTCTAGGATTGGCTGGCTATTACAGGAAGTTTATTGAAGGGTTTTCGAAGATAGCAGCACCTATGACTCGCTTGACTAGAAAGGATGTTAAGTATGAATGGTCTGAAGATTGTGAGCTGAGTTTTCAGATGCTGAAGCAGAGATTGATGACAGCTCCTATTCTGACTTTGCCTATGGCTGAGGAGAAATTTTGTGTTTATTGCGATGCCTCTTGGATTGGGTTGGGTTGTGTGCTAATGCAGAAAGACAAAGTAATTGCCTATGCTTCTAGGCAACTGAAGCCTTATAAGAAGAACTATCCGACTCATGACTTGGAATTAGCAGCAGTGGTATTTGCTTTAAAGATCTGAAGGCATTATTTGTATGGTCAGCAGTGCGAGGTATATTCAGATCATAAAAGTCTGAAGTATATCTTCACTCAGAAGAAGTTGAATATGAGGCAGCGGTGATGGTTAGAGTTCGTAAAGGACTATGATTTGGAAATTAAATATCATCTCGGTAAAGCTAATGTGGTAGCAGATGCTTTAAGCCGAGTATCGACTTCAGTTTCAGCTTTGGAGGCTGGTATGTTCGGACATTTGAGGTCTGAGGTTCAGAAGTTTGAATTAGAGCTGGTTTCAGACTTGGCTGCAGTGTTATCAGATTTATCTCTAAAGCCTACAATTTTGGAAAAGATCAGAGAAGCGCAGCAAGAAGATTCGGAGTGTAATAGGTTCAAGCTGAGTATGTTATCTGATGACCGGATTGAGTTCAGCTACTCGGATGACGGTATTCTGAAGTTTCGTAATAGATGGTATATTCCGAGTAATGAGCAGCTTCGAAAGGAAATTTTAGCTGAAGCTCACTCTTCAAGGTTTTCTGTTCATCCTGGCAGTACAAAGATGTACAGAGAACTTAAGCAGCACTATTGGTGGCCGAGTATGAAGAAATCAGTGGCTGAGTTTGTTGAATTGTGCTTGATTTGTCAGCCGGTGAAGGCGGAGCATCAGAGACCTGCTGGGAAGTTACAACCTTTGCCGGTTCCTCAATGGAAGTGGGACCAGATTTCTATGGACTTCGTTGTCGGTTTGCCAAGGACGACGAAAGGTTTTGACAGCATATGGGTGATTGTGGATCGTTTAACAAAGTCAGCCCATTTCTTGCCTGTGAAGATGACTTATAGTATGGATCGGTTTGCTGAACTCTATATTCAAGAGATTGTAAGGTTACATGGAGTGTCGATTTCTATAGTATCGGACAGGGACCCAAGGTTCACATCTAATTTTTGGAAAAGTTTGCATAAAGCGATGAGGACTCGATTGAACTTCAGTACAACATTTTATCCTCAGACGGACGGACGGACAATCTGAGCGTACTATTCAGACTCTTGAGGATATGTTGCGAGCATGTATATTGGAGTTTCAAGGTTCCTGGAGTAGATATCTGCCTTTGGTAGAGTTCTCGTATAACAATAGTTATCAGGACACTATTGGTATGGCTCCATACGAGGCTTTATATGGAAGAAAGTGCAGATCGCCTCTTTATTGGGATGAGGTCGGGGAATCCGGCTTGATTGGCCCAGAAATTTTGCAGCAAACTACTGATAAGATACAGTTTATTCGACAACGCATTTTAACAGCTCAGAGCAAACAGAAAAGCTATGCCGATGGTAGAAGGCGGGAGCTGGAGTTTGATGTTGGTGATGAGGTTTTCCTGAAAATCTCACCGTTTAAGGGTGTCATGAGGTTTGGAAAGCGGGGCAAACTTAACCCGAGATATGTTGGCCCATTCCCAATTGTGAAGCGAGTGTGGAAGACAACATATCAGTTGGAGTTGCCAGCTTCGATGGAGGGAGTGCATAATGTATTCCATGTGTCGATGCTTCGGAAGTGTCTGAGGGATCCATCGCACGTGGTAGTACAGAAGGAGATCGAAGTACAGCCTACATTGTCCTATGAGGAGAAACCGGTGGAAATATTAGATTATGCAGTGAAGAAATTGCGCAACAAGGATATTCCACTAGTGAAGGTGCTGTGGCGCAACCACATTATTGAGGAGGCAACGTGGGAGCGTCAACAGGACATGATGGAGCGTTATCCGGAACTGTTCAGGTACGTAAATTTTGGGGACAAAATTTTTGTAAGGAGGGTGGATTGTAACACCTGAAATTTTCCCAGAACGTGTATAACCCTAGTCTAGGTCAATCTTGAGAGATTAATTATTCAAGATTGGTGTACATTGAAGGGTATTAGAAGTGAAAGGAGTCGTGGAGAGAGTTTGTCAAGTCAAACCAACTTGTGATTGGTGGAGAACTTTGGTTTGAAAAGTCAAATGCAAAAAGGATGCCGATTCTGTTGGGGGATTTTCGGACTAGCCAAGTGTTTTGTTTGGTCAATTTAAGCATATCAGTGGATAGTAGACGTGTAGAGGTTTCCAAATTGGGGTGGCACGTCGAAATCCGTTGAGAAACGAGGGAGTTATGATCGTTTGAAGTTTGACGGTCAAATTGGGGTAAAAATCAGGTTTAGTGTTTTGTGAGAGGAATGTGTATTAAGTATTGTTAGTTTTAGTTAGAAAATTTCCTTGGACTGTATTGGTAACTTATTAAGCTAAGTTCCGTTATTTTAGGTCGTCAAACGAGTGAATTTACTGGTAGAAAGCAGGTGGAAGCTGAGCAATCAGGTAAGTAGTGGGTAATGTTCTTTCGCCTTCGGGCCCACACCATATAACGGTAGGTTTTATTTGTTATTGCTTTTCTTCGTGTAGTGTTATGTTATTGTTGTGCGTGGTGTGTTGTGGCATTGCATTTCTTGAAGCATGCATCATGGTGTAAAGCACGTTAGATACGCATAGCTGCATGGTTGTTGTCGTGTGTTGTCGTTGTGAGGGTTAACGATAGTTGGTCAATGTGTAAGGCACTTCGGTGCGGGCAATGTGTAAGGCACTTTGGTGCGGCAATGTGTAAGGCACTTCGGTGCGGACAATGTGTAAGGCACTTCGGTGCGGGCAATGTGTAAGGCACCTCGGTGCCGGCAATGTGTAAGGCACTTCAGTGCGGGCAATGTATAAGGCACTTCGGTGCGGGCAATGTGTAAGGCATCCTTTCGGGTGCGGGTAACTAGTATTGTTTGGTCGGTTTGTTGAGTTGCATGGGGATGTTGTGTGATAGTCGGTTAAAGACTAAGGCATCTTTCGATGCAGTGTTAGGGTTGTGTTGCATTGTCGTGTTGAGTGGTGTTGTATTGTTGTGTTAGAGTCGGGTGTGAGTGTGTGTGCATTGTGCTTGTTTATATTTGTTATCTCTACTTGCTAAGCGTAAGCTTACGTGTGTGTGTGTGTTCTGTGGTGTAAGTGATGGAGTATTTTCTGGTGAGCTTGATACTGAGGATCAGGACTAGGGGCAGTCAGGGATCTACGGAGCTCGCCGGTGTATGCCATTGTCGGGGCGCTTCGACCTGGTTCTCAGGATGTATAGTTTTTGGTTTGAGGATAAAATATTTTGTGCCGGTATGTTGGATTTGCTGAATATTGACTTGGTGTGAATTGGGTTTTATTGTGTATGTTTTTCAGGTTTTCGGGTTTAGAAACTTTTAGCCGTTATATTGTCTGTTTTTGTTAAAATGGTTATACTGTCGGGTTCCCGTTCTCTATTTTTCTTAATTACTGTTTTAAGTCGATTTTCTAAGATTTTTACGGAATTTGAAGATTCGAGTGTCGGGAGGTATAGTTAAAGTTTCGTGATTTTTAGAGATGTTCGGGGTGGAGAAATATGAGAAATTGTGGGGAAAGGTCAAGGGGGGTCAAAAATAAATTTTTTGGGTGTTTTGGGTCAAGAAAACCCGAGCCAGCCCGATCGATTGGGCATCGGGTCGCGATCGGTCACGGTCGGGGAGCGCAGGTGCGCCCAGCGCGCAGGCGCGCGCGCAGCACCTGGGCGCGCGCGGCGCTCAGCGCGCACGCCCAGCGGCCCTTTGAGGCCAAAATTTGTTTTTTTTTTCAAATTTTTCCCAATTTCTACAATGTTTTGACCCGATGTTTTTCGACGTATTTTGAACGTATTTTGGGACCATTTTTCAATAAATTTTGAGGGTTCGGAAAACCCAAAAACGAGTCGAAAAATTTACGAAAATTATTTTACACGTCGTTTTAATTGCTGGGTTAGTTAGCAAAGTGACGCACCGAGCCGGGGTGGGTTCGGGGTGTTACACTTCTAATTTTTAAAAAATATTTTGTATACTTTTTAGCATTCTCTAACATCAGGTACATCGAGTTCCATCGATTAAACATATCAAGACTTACATTACTCTTACTGTAATTTTGAGGCTGTCAATATGACTGTTAAACTGTTGTAACCGTCATGGTGAAGATTTAACATACTTTAACACCTTTTGTACTAATTTAATTTTTACGTTCTTTCAGTTCATCATTAACAATCAAGTTCAAAATATGAGCAAAACAACATATATGAATGCATTCTACATCTAAAACCAAACATTTCCTATGTCACAAACTCTTAACCAAATATGAAATGGCAACATCATTCAAAGATGCGTTACCAAAAGTAATAATGAACACATTCTCAATTCCCCAATCAAGTAAACATTTTTCAAGTATGTTTCTAATGATTTCGTTTTTATGGTTATCAATCTGACAAAAATTTAAAATCTTCTAATGCAATTTCCAATCGCCATTAACAAATGGTCTCATCAATACCATATAATTGATATTTTGATTTGAAGTCCAAGTATATGTAGTCAAGCATACTTTTTGACAACTTTTCTCGATGTACTCTTTCAACAGACGTTTTTTTTATTGTATATCATCTCAATATCTCTTCCAACCGTTCTACCCGATGGCATAACAAACGAGCCTTGAAAATATTCAAGCAATTCTTTGAAATCTTTCCATTCAACCATTCTCATAGGCAATTCATCTTTAATCAGCATTCTAGCAATATAGTTACTTCCACTTGACTACGTAAATGTTGACACTTTAGAGAATTCTTCCTTTTTCTTAACAAAATGTAATGTCTTTTGTTTGCTATCTAGTCTTGCCAAATACTTTTTACATGCACATAAATTTCTTGTCATATTTGATGTACCATTCTTTCTTGTATGACATGTGTAAAGTTGATTGCCATAGTTGCATTTAGCTTTAGGATTCTTAGGATCACTATCTTCAACTCATGTAAAGTGCTCCCAAGTCCCAAATTTTAATATTCTTTTTCTTGTATTAATATTACTACCACTCATTTCACTTTTCAACATGAACAAAAAGAGTGCACACCTCTACCATTGAAAAAAATAATAATAAAAACACATTACTTTTGAAATGAATATTGTGTTGTGTGCAAGTGCAACGCACTCACAATGTGCAGCACATTGTGCCTGTGCTGTGTGCGACTGCAAGTGCAACTATGAGTGTGTGCACACTCACAGTGAGTGAGTGAGTGAGAGAGCTCATGCGCAGATAATCAACAACAAACAGACGAGAAACCTTATGCAAATCATAGCAAACATAGCACATAATCATAAAATTGAACACATACACATTAAAGGGCTGAAAGAAGAGGCTTACAACGACAGCGGACTGCGAAGTTGTAACTTGAGAGTGCTTGGGAGTTGTGACTTGCGACTATGGAGTCTAAAGATGGCAGAAGTTGACGGAACTTCGTGAGGCATAGACGGAGGTTCGCCGAAGAGTCGTTGTCACTGTACAGAGGTTCGTCGGTGAATCACTGACGATTTAGAATTTATGAAGCTCAGAATCACGAATCACGATTTGGACTGAGGGCTTCAGGAGAATGTCGGGTTTAGGTCGGCGTTTGGGTAGCACTCCTGTCAAGACCCGATTCTTTCCCCAGAATCGGACCAGGTGGGAACAAAATTTGATTTCACTTTTGCATGGATCCGTTTGTATTTTTATCAATTGCCCATTTCTTGAACCTGGTATCCTAAATTAAGATATTTCCAATAACCTCCAAACAATATTTATACTATACATTCAAATATTTACATCAAAGTTTTTACATCCTCATTAGAGTATTCCACGGAAGCTATTACAGAATAACTATGTCACACACACGTGATTGTTCAAAAATAGTTTATGCATAATAAAACTAAAGTCCCTGTCCCATCTCAAAAAGAACCATCTACCTCGATGGCTCGCCTAAGCCTCTTTATCAATTTTATATTATCTTTGCTTTATCGTCACAGTGAACGTTCTCGATATCTGAAAAATATACAATATCCACATAATTAGCTTTACGCCCAGCAAATAAATCAGTAGTTAGAATAGCTAACTCAGACTTTATCCACACTATCAAGACCATTCTCCATCCTCTTCATAACATCGATTATTTTGAAATCTAAATTTTAAAACAATCATGCTTTGAAATCCATGTAATTTTTATAAAATGTATGCAAGTTTGTATTCAACCTTCAACCACTGTTCAAACCATTTTCAACAATTAAATCAATCTAATGCAAATATAAATAAGTTTGCACGATTTAAAACCTTCTTTTTATCAAATTTCCAAAAGCAGCTTTTAACATTCAATTGTAAATGTCAAGATGCAATTCACTCTAAACCGATCATATATGACCATCACACACCCCTACAAGTTTGTGAGCTTTCTCTGATAAGACTGTAGAACCTTTTTGCATTTCTCCCTTTTGAGGTTTAGGGACTTTCAACCCTAGGAAGATATATAATTAATCTCCTACTTAGTTTTATAGTGATAATCATCACACACGAAGAGGCAAGTCTAGTCCATTGGGTTCCTGTGTTACCAAGACTTCCAAACTCTTCATTCCTAAAATGCATGCTTTAAAATATTTATTATTGCAAAAAATACTACGAACAGAAGTGAACGTGTCGCAAAAGTAAAGTGTATAAATAAGAGTTGAACCCACGAAGACTATTTTCTGCTAATTAATAAACAAATTTAACTCTAATTTAAAATGAATAACGAGATTTCAATGATTTTTGATTAAAATAAAGCAGGAGAACTTAATTAAATAACAGAAACTTGAATCAAATTGTAGAATGTAAAATAAGAAAACTTAGGGCTTAGATTTCACCTTAATTAATCATATTTAATATTACTAATCCAATTTATTAATATCTATTCCTATATGTTGATGACAATTTTGCAAGTATATTTAGAGTAATGACAAACTTATCTAATTAACGAATTATTACATCTCGGTCTCTAACACTAACAATTAATTAAATACATTACGAACAAGATATTATAATACCACATGAACGTCTTAGCTACCTCTAGTCTAAAATCCTTTTCATGGTGAACTATTCAATTGCACAATTATTTTTCACCTCTCGGTCTCAAAATAATCCTACAATCATGTTATTGTTGATCAGGAAATTGCAAGCAGTAAGAACAATAATAGTTTACTCAACACATAAATAGAATATCAATAAACTGAATTAAATAAAATAATAAACAATCATAGTTCGGCTACGTCTTAAATGAAATGCTTGTTTCTTTTAAACTTCAATTTTTCTCATGTTTAGCAAATCAATCGCTCACATTTTTCTAATCAATCGGTACAGCTTCTGGTTTCCTCTCCATTTTTGTCAAATTTTGGTGTTTTAACCGATCGATCGCTCAAATGTGGCGACCGATCGGCACTGCTTCGGGTTTTGTGATGACCCAGATGTGTAAGTATGTGTACGATGGCTACACGAACCGGAACCCGGATGGCGGTACGTCTGCGCGGGCGAACCGGAAGGTGACGGGTCGTAAAAAAGGGTCGTCACAATCCCACATCGCTTGGGAAAGTATGTGGAAATGAAACATATGTAAAGAGACCCTCCCAAGATAGCAAGACGCGTTTTGGAGCACAATTGACAACGGATCCCATAAGAACTCCGAAGTTAAAAGTGCTTCGGCGAGAGTAGTACCGGTTGGGTGATCGACTGGGAAGTCTTCGCCAAACAAAGCCGTGAGGGGAGGATATTGAGCTATGGCCCAATCCGCAGAGCAGACAATATCTTGCTGGGAAAATGGGGTGTTACAAATGGTATCAGAGATTGTACCCAACCGGAAATGTGGCCAACGAGGACGTTGGCCCCCGGGGGGGGGGGTGATTGTGATGACCTTGATGTGTAAGTATGTGTACGATGGCTACACGAACCGGAACCCGGATGGCGGTACGTCTGCGCGGTCGAACCGGAAGGTGACGGGTCGTAAAAAGGGTCGTCACAATCCCACATCGCTTGGGAAAGTATGTGAAAATGAAACATATGTAAAGAGACCCTCCCAAGATAGCAAGACGCGTTTTGGAGCACAATTGACAAGGATCCCATAAGAACTCCGAAGTTAAAGTGCTTCGGGGCGAGGTCAGTGTTCCCGGGGGTGATCGACTGGGAAGTCTTCGCCAAACAAAGCCGTGAGGGGAGGATATTGAGCTAGGCCCAATCCGCAGAGCAGACAATATCTTGCTGGGAAATGGGGTGTTACAAATGGTATCAGAGATTTTACCCAACCGGAAATGTGGCCAACGAGGACGTTGGGCCCCCGGGGGGGGGGGTGATTGTGATGACCTTGATGTGTAAGTATGTGTACAATGGCTGCATGAACTGGAACCCGGATGGCGGTATGTCTGCGCGGGCGAACCGGAAGGTGATGGGTCGTAAAAAGGGGTCGTCACAATCCCACATTGCTTGGGGAAGTATGTGAAAATGAAACATATGTAAAGAGACCCTCCCAAGATAGCAAGACGCGTTTTGGAGCACAATTGACAATGGATCCCATAAGAACTCCGAAGTTAAAAGTGCTTCGGCGAGAGTAGTACCAGGTTGGGTGACCGACTGGGAAGTCTTCGCCAAACAAAGCCGTGAGGGGAAGATATTGGGTTACGGCCCAATCCTCAGAGCGGACAATATCTTGCTGGGAAAATGGAGCGTTACAGGTTTGCCTTCTCAATTTGTCTCATTTTACCCCGTGATGCAACAGAATCATCCAATTCTCTTTGTTGAAACTCCAACCTGCTCTATTTCATTTTATCTGCGCACTTACACTAAAAATGTCAAATTCCCTCAAACACTTGAGAAAAACTAATTGAATCAAGTATAAAAAAGTACAATTAAGTGTGAAAAGTACACACTTATCATTTATAAAGCCAACGCTATGCACGTTTAAAATAACACAACTCACCCATGCAATTGATATTTAAAACCAATATGTTCAATTCAACGTAAACCTCATTTTCAAAATTTTACATTTTAATATTTCAATAAAATCGAAAATAAACAATTTTAACAATTCACTATCCAATTTGTATAAAATGACGATATCTCCACCTAAGAATGCAATAAAACATAAACTAACTATTCTAAACGATAGATTTACTTACCTTATGTCCTTAGCACAATTTATAGCAACTTGATTAATAATCATTGTAACTTGAAAACCTACATTACACATTTAGCATCCAAATCATAATGGTTTTGAACATAATATAACCCATTTAACCATCTCTTGGATTAAAATCGGTATATGACCAACATATTGCATTGACTTCAAAATTATTAACTCAATGTATATATATATCCAAATGCTTCAATTACAAATCTCAAAGCTCACTTAAGATGTCAACTTTAATACGTCAAAACCTTTTCACCATTGAAAACCATTAGATTAGGCTAAAAATACCAAAACCGAAACTTTCCAGAATACTCTTTACAGTTTTTTGCCTCAACTTTGAAAAACCATATCGTTAAATATACTTATTCAATTGCATCAATTCTAAAGCCATAGTTCACACAATGAGTCTACTTTAACATACCAAAACCATTTATCAATTGAGAACAATATGATTAACCAATTTCACCAAACCCGAACTGCCCTGCCCTGTTCTCGACAGTCGATCGATCGGCGCATAGTAGCCGACCGATCGGCACTCCTTCTGCTCAAACATCTTCAACTCTCAATTTTTTAACGCTTTGGCCGATCGATCGGCCAATATGTGGCGACCGATCGGTGCTTCTTCTTCTTGTTTCTCTTAAACTTTGATTTTTCTCATGTTTAGCCGATTGATCGCTCACATTGTGCCGATTGATCAGCACAGCTTCTGGTTTCTTCTCCATCTTTGTCAAATTTTGGTGTTTTAGCCGATCGATTGCTCAAATCTGGCGACCGATCAGCACTGCTTCGGGTTTGCCTTCTCAATTGTCTCGTTTTACCCCGTGATGCAACAGAATCATTCAATTCTCTTTGTTGAAACTCCAACCTGTTCTATTTCATTTTATTTGCGCACTTACACCAAAAATGTCAAATTCTCTTAAACACTTGAGAAAAACCAATCGAATCAAGTATAAAAAAATACAATTAAGTGTGAAAAATACACACTTATCATTTATAAAGTCAATGCTATGCACGTTTAAAATAACGCAACTCACCCATGCAATTGATATTTAAAACCAATATGTTCAATTCAACGTAAACCTCATTTTTAAAATTTTACATATTAATATTTCAATAAAATCAGAAATAAATAATTTTCACAATTCATTATCCAATTTGTATAAAACGATATCAATTAATTACTTCAATCCATCCCATCTTAACCAATCATAATAATTTCTAAATCTATCTAGAACCAAAGCAGAAATTTAAACTATCTCCACCTAATAATGCAATAAAGCATAAACTAACTATTTTAAACGATAGATTTACTTACCTTATGTCATTAGAACAATTGATAGCAATTTGATTAATAATATTTGTAACTTGAAAACCTATAACACATACATTACACTATTAGCATCCAAATCATAATGGTTTTGAACATAATATAACCCATTTAATCATCTCTTGGATTAAAATCGGAATATGACCAATATGTTGCATTGACTTCAAAAATCCAAAACTCAATGTATATATATCCAAATGCTTCAATTCTAAATCTCAAAGCTCACTCAAGATGTCTACTTTAACATGTCAAAACCTTTTAACCATTGAAGACCGTTAGATTAGGCTAAAAATACTAAAACTGAAACTTTCTAGAATACTCTTTACAGTTTTTGCCTTAACTTTGAAAAATCATATCATTAAATATACTTATCCAATTGCATCAATTCTAAAGCCTATAGTTCACAAAATGAGTCTACTTTAACATGCCAAAACCATTTATCAATTGAGAACCATTTGATTGAACCAATTTCACCAGACCCAAACTGCCCTATCCCCCCCATTTTTAAACATACTTGTATAATTTGATAATTTCTTCCATTTTAACTCATAAATAATTCTTACAATCAGATTATACATCAACCAAGCTAAGAAGTTAAGTATTGAAACTAAATTTTTTGGGTATTCATTTCAAGTTCATCAATCATCAACAATACTCAACAAAATAAACACTTCTTCAACATTTAACCAATAAAATTTCATAAACCTTAATGAAAATCCACCTTACCTATAATCTTCGGAGGGAAAGACAGAGAGTTTCGTGGGAAGCTTCAGAGAGGGAACGAGAGCGAGAGAGAGAGAGAGAGAGAGAGAGAGAGAGAGAGAGAGAGAGAGAGTTTCGTGGATCTAGGGCATCAGGAAGAGGGAGAGTGAATAAAGTGGGTGTTTGAACTTCAATTGGCATTTAACTTCAATTAATAAAAATAGTAGGGAGGTAGGTACAAAACTCATGAGGTGTCATCACATGAGTTAAAATAATTTTCACTTATCTCTTTCTTAACTAATGGTTAATCCCATTTGGTTTTTTTTCCCTTAAGTTGACTTTTCAATTCTTCATCTAATTAACTAGACTATAATAAAATTCTCATTACTAATAATCAATCATAATTTAACATAAATTACTATGTGCTTAAAATAAATTGTATGTTAAATTTTTCCTCTTGATGTATCATTTCTTTAATACGGCTTATATTTACATTTTTTTCATACAAAATATCTTTTATTACATCATTGACCAAAATATAATAAAAGTTCGAATCATTACATTCTTCCCCCGTTAATAAAATTTCGTCCCGAAATTTACTTCTAACTTATTTTTCAAAACGCTGGGGGTACTTTTATCTAATTTCACTTTTTAGCTTCCACGTAGCTTTTTCAACTCCTCTTCTTTTCCATAAGATTTTGATAATTGGAATCACTTTATTCCTTATCACTTTATCTTGTGAATCCAAAAGAGTGACAGGTTCTTCCACCATTGCCATATCTGGTTGCAGTTTCAATTCAGTCTAATCTATAACATGAGAGAGATCAGGTTCATATTTCCTCAACATTGAAATATGAAATACATCATGGATTCCCACCAATTGAGGAGGTAGTGCAATTTTATAAACCACAGGACCAATCCTTTATAATATCCTAAAAGGTCCGACAAACCTCGAAGATAATTTGCCACCCTTTCCAAATTTACTCAAACTCTGATGTGATTTTACCTTGATAAACACATGATCACCCTCATTAAATTCAAGTGGTCGTCTTCGTCTATCAACATAACTCTTCTGACGACTGTGAGCAGTTTCCAATTGTTGTCAAATGAGTTTGATCTTTTCGTTGGTTTCTTTTACCAAGTCAGGTCCCAATAATACTGTTTCACCTATCTCGGTCCAGCACAACGGAGATCTGCAAGGCCTCCCATACAGTGCTTCAAATTGTGTAATACTGATACTTACTTGGTAGCTATTATTGTAGGTAAATTCTGCCAAATGTATGTAATCTTCCCAACTCCCTTGAAAATCCACGACACATGCTCGTAGCATATCTTCTTGAGTTTGGATTGTCCTCTCAGATTGGCCATCGGTTTGTGGGTGATAAGTTGTACTGAGATCTAACCTTGTATCCATAGCTTTTTGCAAACCTTGCCAGAATCTCGAAGTGAATCTTGGATCTCGATCTGAAACTGTGGAAATAGGCACACCATGCAATCTGACAATTTCTTTTACATGTAATTTACTGACCTGGTCAATCGAATAAGTACTGCGCATGGGTAAAAAGTAACTCGATTTGGTAAGTCGATCCACTATTACCCAAACAGTATCATTTTCTTTCAACGATTTAGGTAATCCCGTCACAAAATTCATCGTGATAAATTCTCATTTCCATTCTACTACTGGTAATGGAACGAGCAATCCTGCTAGTTTCTTATGCTCTGCTTTAATTATTTGACAGGTCATGCATTTGGAAACAAATCTGACGATTTTCAGCTCTCTTCCTTTCCACCAATATTGTTTCTTCATGTTTTGGTACATTTTGTTCTTTCTAGGGTGGATGGCAAATTTTGAGGATGTTCTTTCAATATCTCTTCCTTCAATTCCTGGTCATCTGGAATCACTAGACGACCTTGATATCTTACTCTCGAATTGATATCCCTGGAAAAAATTTTAACTTCTTTTGCTTCGATCTTTGTTTTCAGCTCGGCTATTTTAACACTATTATCTTGTGCCTCCATAATTCGTTGCCCCAAGTTGGGTCACACATTGACATTTTGAAGGTATACCAGTTCATTGCCTTCCCTCAATTGCAAATTGAATTGATCAACCTCAGCCCACATTTCATATTCTTTAATGCCAATGCTAGCTGCCATCACTCTAGATTTTCTGCTCAAAGCATCTGCAACCACATTAGCTTTTCCTAGATGGTACTGGAGTGTATAGTCATAATTCTGCAAGAATTCCATCCAACATCTTGGCCTCTGATTCAAATCCTTCTGAGTAAATAAATACTTCAGACTTTTGTGATTGGAAAATACTTCAAATGTCTCGCTATACAAACAATACCTCCAATGCTTTAAAGCAAATACTACTGCAACAAGCTCCAGATCGTAAACCAGATAATTTCTTTCATGCGATTTCAATTGCCTTGAACCATAAGCAACTACATTATCATTTTACATCAAAATGTATCCCAAACCATTCAATGATGCATCACAATAAACCACATAACCTTTTCTTCTTTCTGGAATTATGAGAATCAATGGAGACACTAGGTTTCTTTTCAACAACTAAAAAGCTACTTCGCATTTGTCATCACATTCATACTTCATACCCTTTTTGGTTAACCGATTCAATGACATCAAACTTTTGGAGAAGCCTTCCACAAATCTTCTATAATATCCGGCCAATCCCAAAAAACTTCTTATCTCAGAAACTGACTTGGGTTGTTCCCAATTTTGCACTGCTTCGGTCTTTGAAGGATCAACAACAATACCCTTCTTTAAAATCACATGCCCTAGAAATTTAACTTCTTCCGGTCAGAATTCACATTTCCTCAACTTGGCATACAATTGGTGTTGCCTCAACAAGCTCAAAACACAATGCATGTGTTTCTCATAATCTTGTCTCAAAGAGGAATATACCAAGATGTCATCTATGAACACAATCACAAAGCTATCCAGACACGGTCTGAACACTCTGTTCATCAAATCCATAAACGTTGCTGGTGCATTCGTCAAACTGAAGGGCATTACCAAGAACTTGAAACAACCATAGGGAGTTCTGAAAGCAGTTTTCTGAATATCTTCTTCTCGAATTTTTAGTTGATGGTATCCAGATCTCAAGTCAATCTTCGTGAACCAACATGAGTCTCTCAACTGATCAAACATATCATCAATCCGAGGAAGTGGGTACTTGTTCTTCACTGTTACTCTATTCAATTTTCGATAGTCAATGCACATCCTCAAAGTGTCATCTTTCTTTTTGACGAACAAAGCTGGAGCACTCGATGGAGATGTGCTAGCCCGTATAAATCCTTTCTCCAACGATTCCTCCAATTGCACTTTCAATTCTTTTAATTCTGCTCATGCCATATGATGAGAAGGAATTGAAATCAGATTTGAGCCCGGATACACTTCAATTAAAAATTCTATCTCTTTTCTTGGAGGCAATCCAGGTGGTTCTTCTGGAAAAATATTCATATACTCATTCACAACTTCAATATAGTTAACCATGTTATCACCATCTGGCTCTAACAAAAGATTAGCTATCCTTCCATTGAACTCAATCGAAGTTCGAGGGAAGTGGTACCTGATTGAATTTCCCTCACCATAAAATGAAATTCTTTCTCCTTGGGGAAGACATACTGTTATTTTCTTTCGATAACAATTCATAATTGCTTTGTACTTGGATAGCCAATCTATCCCCAAGATAACATCAAGCCATTCAAGTTTCATTACGATAAGATCAGCCACTATCTTATAGTCTTTAATCCGCACAACACATGATTTGCACATTTTATCTACAGCAACTCACACTCAAAACATAAGGTAAAGACAAAATTTCTAATCCCAAAGCATGAACCACAGAGGCTGACACAAAGGAATACGTTGCTCCGGAATCAAATAAAATTCTTACTTTGGAATTATAAAGTTAGAAACTACCTTCCACCACCGCATTGTCAGATTGTTCACAAAAGCACCAAAGGCATGCACTTTTGGTTGAGAGCTAGCAGCTTGTGAAATATTTCCCTCATATTGTCTTGAGGTTGGTTGATTTGACTGAAAGTTTGGAAGAGGAATCACAGTTGGAAACTGAGTTGGTTGACTCCCCTACTGAACATAAGGATTGTCAACTTTCCATTTTCTACAGTTCCTCTTGATGTGACCCACTTTACCACAATAATAGCAGGTCCAACTATCAGTCGGTTATGAACTACCACCCTCACTTTTTGCTGATCCACTCTGATATGAACCCTGAGTTTGAGATTGAGGTGGAGCAAATCTGGGCTTTTTGGACCGTTGATCTTCACCACTGACAGTTTCTTGTTTCTTTTCTTTTGTCTTTCTTTGGGCTTCCCATTTGTCTTTACTTGCCACCAGCTTTTGTTTAATAAGTATGACCCTCTCGACCATATCTAGATAAAACTCAATCTTCAAAGCCACCATTTTGTTCGAAATGCCCAACCTAAGGCCCTGTTCAAATCGTTGGGTCACTCGTGCAGCTTCGTCTGGAATAAACTGTCCTGCATACTTGGTCAATTCCTCAAACTTTGTCCTGTAGTCTAGAACACTCGTGTCTTTCTGAACCAGCTCTATAAATTCCTTGGCTTTTGCTTGCCGAACATATTTGGGAAAGAATCTCTCCAAGAAGACATTCTCGAACCGATCCCATTCACGTTGATCGCCCAGGGATGCCTTAGTCTGATCCCATCATTTGTCAGCTTTATCGTCAAGTTGATTCATAGCGAATTTGACTTTGAACTCTTCCGGTACTCTCACCATTTCAAACTTCTTTTTCAATTGTCTCAGCCACTCTTCAACTATGGCTGAATTGCTTTCTCCCATGAATACCGGAGGTTTGACCTTTCGAAACCTCTCCAATGATTTCATCTCCATTGAGTCAGCACTTTCAACTCTTTCATTGCTCTGTTGAGTAATATTTTTATTCACCATATCAGCCAAAGTTGTGATAGCCCTTCGCATTTCAGCTATATCGTCTGCTTGAGTATCGATTCTACTAGTAGAGTCTTGTCTCTCCATCTATAATAAATCATATATTAATTAGAAAAACGTTCACCATCAAGGCAATATTAGAGGCATTCTAAACATAGTTACTAACCCACTCAACTAGTTAGAACTATTATGTATAGCTCTGATACAAAATCTGTCAAGACCTAATTCTTTTCCCAGAACCGGACCCTAACGGGCTCTACAGGATTCCCGAGGTGGGAACAGAATTCAATTTCACTTTTGCATGGATCCGTTTGTATTTTTATCAATGCCCATTTCTTGAACCTGGTATCCTAAATTAATATATTTCCAATAACCTTCAAACAATATTTATACTATACATTCAAATATTTACATCAAAGAATTTACATCCTCATCAGAGTAGTCCACGAAAGCTATTACAGAATCACTAGGTCACACATACGTGACCGTTCAAAAGAAGTTTATACATAATAAAACTAAAATCTCTATCCCATCTCAAAAAGAAGAACCATCTATCTTGATGGCTCGCTTAAGCCTCTTTATCAACTTTATATTACATTTGCTTTACCATCACGGTGAACGTTCTTGATATCTGAAAAATATAAAATATCCACATAATGAGCTTTACGCCCAGCAGTTAGAATAGCTAACTCATACTCTATCCACACTATCAGGATCATTCTCCATCCTCTATATAACAGTGATTGTTTTGAAATCCATGCCATTTTTATAAAATGTATGCAAGTTTGTATTCAACCTTTTAAAAATCTATCAACCACTGTTCAAACCATTTTCAACAATTAAATTAATCCAATGCAAATATAAACAAGTTTGCATGATTTAAAACCTTCTTTTTATCAAATTTCCAAAAGCAGCTTTTAACATTCAATTGTAAATGTCAAGATGCAATTCACTCTAAACCGATCATCTATGACCATCATACACCCCTACAAGTTCTCAGACTGTAGAACTGTAGAACCCCTCTTGCATCGCTCCCTCACGAGGTTTAGTGATTGTTGCGAAAAAATACTTACGCAAGTGTACGTGTCGCAAAAGTAATAAAGTTCATAAATACGAGTCGATCCCACGAGGACTAGTTTCACTAATTATCAAATGAAATTAATTCCAATTTATAATGAATATGACACTTTGATAATTTTGGATTTAAAATAACACAGCAAAGTAATTTAATTAAATAGCATAAATTAAATGAATTTTAGAATGTAATGCGAAAACTTTATGGTTTCTGATTTCATCTAAATTAATCATATTTAGTATTCATAATCCAATTCATTAATTTATATTTCTATGTGTTGATGACAATTTCACAAAAGTATTTATCAATCTCTCTCGAGTAATGACTAACATATTCAACTAACGAATTATTACCTCTCGGTCTCTAATCCTGAGAATTAATTGAATACATTAAGAACGAGAAATTAAAATATCACATAAACGCATTAGCTATCTCTAGTCTAACATCTTTTTCATGGTAAATTATTTAGTGCACGATTATTTTTCAACTCACGGCTCTCAAAATAATCCTATAAACATGTTTTTGGTGATCAGGCAATCGCAAGCATTAAAAATAGAATAAATTACTCAACACAATTACGAAACAGAAAATTAATAACTTGAATTAAAAGAAAAATTAAACAGTCATAATTCTACTACATCGTAGCCTAAGAAAAGTGAATTAGTTCATGCTAAAATAAAGAGAAACAACGAGAATAATAAAGATGTTCATAGTTGAGAAGAGAAGAAGAAAGAAAAACTAGGGTTGTTGATTTGAATTTTCCTTTCCTGATGCTCTCACTCCGTTATGGTCCTCCTAATGATGTTCTGAATGATAGTCCCCCGGCCTCTAGAACCTAATTTTTAGTAATATCGGCGTCCTCGATCAACGGTTGAGATTAAAACGATAAAGAGCTAAAATCAAAATTTTTTTATTCCTTGAAGGCTAATCGATCGACTCAGGTGTGTCGATCGATCGGCTCACATTCTGTTCGCCACCGCTTCAGCCGATCGATCGCCTGGTATGGCCGATCTATTGGCATTGCTTCTGCCCGAACATCTCCAAGTTATTTGCTTCAGCTGATCGATCGCCTAGATTTGGCCGATCGATCGACAGTTCTTTGGTTTGCATTCTAAATTTCGTTTCTTCAGCATTTCAGCCAATCGATCGCCCCAGAAATGGCGATCGATCGGCGCTGTTTTTGCCTTTGTTTCTTCATATTTCTTTTTAACCGATTGATCGCCCAAATTTGACGATCGATCGGCAAACGTTCTGTTTTTGCTTCTCGACAATTGTCGTTTTGCCTCGTAATGCATCCAATTCTTTTTGTTGGAACTCCAACCTATTACATGTCAATTTATCTGCACACTTACAGCAGAAACTTCAAATTCTCTCAAACACTTGAAAAAAAATTATCGAATCAAGTATAAAAGACTCTGAATAGGTGCCCCTAAACTTGATCGAAAGTTTATCATCAAGCTAACAAAATTAAGCACAGACAACAGAAAGTTATAATCTCAATCCCATTTAAAATACAATAACAAAATAATGGCAAAGCAATCCTAATAAAGGTTGTTGGTAATTCGTCTTAGCTTGAAAAATTCATATTAAAACTATTAGTTATATTATATTTATTAGTACCTAAGGATGTTTTAGTCTATTTACTTTTCATTGTAAACCTAAAGTATATAAACTCTTTATGTGTATTCTGAATAGCTTAACAGTTTAATAAGAAACCTTATTCTGTTTTTCTCTCTATGTTATCATGGTATCAGAGCTTCCATTCATGGATTCTCTTTGCTCGATTGAAGAAGTTATAATCCAATCCACAGCCCTAAAATTTTTGATTTTTTTTTTTCTGGTAATTTTTTATTTTTTCCCTTTGATTTGTTCTAGCTCGAGTTTGGTTGATTGGATTCTGTCGATTTTGGGATTTTCGACTATGTTGATTTGGTTATTTGGGGATTTCGAATTCTGTTGATTTGAGAATTTCAGATTTGTAAATTTCGTCTCTGTGTCTCTTTTATTATGGCTAGTTGTAAGGATGATTCCCTTCAGTTAATTAGTATTCAATTGGATGGTAAAAACTACACGTATTGGAGCTATGTTATGAAGAATTTTTTTTGCGTGGAAAATCTATGTGGAGCTATGTTACAGGTGTGCGGATTAAACCTACAAACGACACAAACGATTATGCGGCCGTCGTCGACAATTGGGAGGCTGATAATTCGAAGATTATTACGTGGATTAACAATTCTGTTACTCACTCCATTGGTGTTCAGTTGGCTAAATATGAGACGGCTAAAGAGGTCTAGGATCATTTGGCTAGATTGTACATGTAGTCTAATTTTGCCAAACAGTATCAATTGAAGTCAGATATTCACGCACTTCGACAGAATGATATGAGTATCCAAGAGTTTTATTCTGCAATGACTAATCTTTGGGATCAGTTGGCTCTCACTGAGTCTGTAGAGCTGCGAGCATTCGAACCGTATATTTCTCGTAGGGAAGCACAACGTCTGGTACAGTTTTTGATGGCCCTTCAGAATGATTTTGAGGGATTGCGTGGGACAATTCTACATCGTTCTACTCTTCTGTCTGTTGATTCAGTGGTTAATGAACTATTAGTAGAGGAGATTCGGCTTAAGTCTAAGGTAGATAAGGTGTCTGTCACACCTACGACTCCATCCGTCTTTGCTGCTCCTCAACAGTCTCCGCATAGCAACCAAAACAAACCAGCTCCTAATGTCTCTCCGGATGAATGTGCTTTCTGCAAGGGAAAAGGTCATTGGAAGGCTCAGTGTCCCAAATTGCTTAGTAAAGGCAAGCAACAACGACCACCGCAACAACAACGCACGCCGCAGACTGCTCCATGGATGTATCGCCCACCTCAGTCCAACAATGTAGTTGCTACCCCGTCTTTGGATCCATATATGTTTAAGCAGTTTCAGCAGTTTCTTACTTCACAGCCTCATACCATGTCAGCCTCCTCTCCTAAAGGTTTGTCTTTGTCTGCTAATTCAGGTAAATGTCTCCCTTATAGATCTTAGATTCAGGTGCTTCTCATCATATGTCTCCTGATATTAATTCTTTTACGTCTGTTACTCCTGCTCCCTCTTTTTCTGTCATGATCACCGATGGTACTCCAATGCCATCGGTAGGAATTGGCTCTGTTCGCACATCTCGTTTATCTCTATTAGATGTATACCATATTCCTAGTCTAACATTAAATCTTGCATCTGTTGGTCAATTGTGTGATTCTGGTCTCTCAGTTCTTTTTACTTCTACCACTTGTTGTGTTCAGGACCCGCAATCTCAAAAGGTGATTGGGACAGGCCGTAGGAAAGGGGGCTCTATGTTTTGGATGAGCTCAAAGTTTCAGGTGTTGCTGCCTCTAGTGTGGATTTGTCATCTTTTCGTTTGAGTTATTCGTCTTCTGATTTTTATCTTTGGCATTCTCGTTTGGGTCATGTTTCTGCGTCTCGTTTAAAGTTTTTGTTGTCTACAGGAGTTTTAGGTCATTTAGCCAGTCATGATATTTCTGATTGTCGTGGTTGTAAACTGGCTAAATTTTCAGCCTTGCCTTTTTATAAAAGTATTTCTTTTTCCATTGCCCCATTTGATCTTGTGCATTCTGATATGTGGGGATCCTCTCTTGTATCCACCAAATGGGGTTCCAGATATTATGTTTCGTTCATTGATGATTTCACTCGTTATACTTAGGTTTATCTTATGAAACACAGGTCTGATTTCCTTACCATATTTAGTAACTTTAGAGCTCTTGTGAAAACCCAACACTCTTCTGTCATTAAACGTTTTCGGTGTGATTTGGGGGGTGAATACACTTCTAACAATTTTTCTCAGTTACTTGCTTCTGATGGTACTATCCACCAAACCTCATGTACAGACACTCCTCAACAAAATGGTGTTGCTGAAAGAAAACATCATCATCTTGTTGAAACAGCTTGTTCGTTCTTGTTGTCAGCCAAGGTTCCTAGTGAGTTTTAGGGGGAGACAGTACTTACAGCTGCTCATGTGATCAACAAAATTCCAATATCTCATAATTCAGATTTGTCCCCTTTTGAAAAGTTATATGGTTATTCACCTGATTATTCCTTGTTGCGTGTCTTCGGTTGTACTTGCTTTGTTCTCTGACCACATGTTGAGCGTAATAAATTGTCTCCTCAGTTCGCCTTATGTGTCTTTTTGGGTTATGGTGTTGGTCAAAAGGTGTAATACCCGACTTTACGGGATATTAATATTATAATATATATTGGCATTTTTGTAAATATGTCAAATCAAATCCGTTTTACGAAAACAAAGCGTCATTAGAATCAATTATTAATAGGAATTTTAAGGAAATTATGAGAATTTTCGGAGTAGTAACGCTTAATTCCGAGAAATTACGTTTCTTGAAATGTAAAGGACGTTATAGTAAAAATAGTAAACGGGGTTCGATTTGCAAACAGACAGTTTTAATAAATCCCAAATAATAAGTTGGAGTTATTGGTGAAATAAAAAAATTTGGAGAACCCAAATCGTTAGCCGATTAACGAAACGAAGGACGAAACGAATATAAAATATGTACTAAGGGCAAAATGGTAATTTTGCAAACCAAATTTTATTAAAAACATCACAACCCTTTCTTCCTTCACCATTTCACTCCAGAACCTTTTTTTTTCTTCTTTTCTCCCTTGCGATTTCCTCTCTGCCGACGGCGAGTTCTCCATTTCCGACCTCCGTTTTTCCTCCGTTCGTCTTCCGTTCTTCACGTTTTATCCTCCAATCGACGCTCTAGGTATGAATCTATAGTTTTAGAGCATTAGTTTTTGATTTTTAGAAAGTTATACGATTAGGGTTTCGTTTAGATTATCGTTGAAAATGCGATTTAGGGTCCGAAATTAATAGGTTTATTGTGATTGATGATATAAAGGACGTATTGAACGATATTGGACAAAGTTAGAGGGATTTGTGAGAAACGTTAAAATTGAGGGATTTTTGGATTTTTAGGAAAAACTCGTTAATTGTGATTTTAAACTATCGAGCGTTAATCGTTGTTTAAATACTTCGATTAGTTAAGATAAAGCTTTAGGAAATTTCCTTAGTTAAGGTTTTGTTGAATTCCGACGATTAGAAGTTTAAACACGTGGTATTGATAATCGTTGTGTTTTGCCTCAGACAAACAACGCTCGTGGACGGAACTTGAGCTGCTTTGGACACGAGGTAAGTTCTCGTGATTTTCTCTGGCCGATTGGCCTACACCGTACGTCGAAGTCGTCTTGAGGAGTTTTGGTGACACCGATGTTTAAATTATTTTGGTCGGGTAGTTAGGATTAGTTCTGTATAGGTTATGCTTTTAAATGCTTTATTGTCTCGATGGTACGAATCATGTATGTTTACTTTCTGTCGTATTGAACTGTTCACGCATCATGTGTTTTAAAAGAACATAGAAAATGAATTTTCGCATGATGTTTTAAAGAAAATGGCGATGTGGCCTGGAGAGGGGCACGACCTATTGTGAAGACTGATCACAGGTTTGTCACAATACCACATCTATTGCATACTCATACAGTTATACAGTTATAGGTCATGCAAGATGGGGCTCAGGCACGGCTGTACGTGTTGTAAGCGTGTACCCCCCCGTCTAGCTGGAAAGAGTAGTCCGATCACTGGATGTGCTCTCTCCGGTTAGGAGGCTGAGATCTCGGTGACACCCACAGACTAAAGATAAAGAAAATGCTGCATGATTTCTGAACTCATATGCATAGCATGCATGTACATTTACTAGAACTTGCTGAGATTTATATCTCATAGGTGTCTGTATGGTGTAGGTGACTTCGACATAGGTGAGGATGAGATCCCTTCACCTGAGGAGTGATGCAGTTGACGGACGATGGCTTGCAGTGGTGTGTTGCGCAGTCGATGCTTGACCAGACCCGTGGGGAAGTATGTACGTGTTTTGAGGGTATCGGGGCGTTTTGGGCTGATGGTAGATTAGAAAAAAAGTAATTGTACAGTTAGAACATTTTAGGATGCTTGAGAACTAGTAGTTGATAGGTTTATGTTTACATGTTTTAAACGTTTTGAAAACTTGATTTTATGAACTGTTTGGACATTTTAAAAACAGGAGGAAAATCATAGTTTTAAACGTATCCACGCAGTTCGTTTTTACGAAAGTTGATGTGTGTTTAAGCTGTTTAGTTGGATGATAAATTATGAAGTGTGTGATGTGCAGGGTTAGTGAAAAGTTTAGTTTTGCTCTCTGGAATTTCGGATTCCAGAGAGTATTGTACGTTGAATTATAGAGAAAGAAGAAGTGGAGTTAGGCGATTGGGCACAGGTGTGAGGGGCGACTGATCGCCCCTCCCTGTTGCCAATGCAGCGATCGATCGCTGGCGCGATTGATAGCTGCAACGATCGATCGCTGTTGAGGATAGCGATCGATCGCTGCTGTGGCTTATAGCCTCAGCGATCGATCGCCCTCTTTCCTTTCTGCAGTTTTGACGATTCTGCCCTCCCCTTTGTTTTATTTGTAAATTGTTTCAGTTTTATTTTAAATGTTTTAAGTTTTATTTAATTAAATTGTGTTTGTTTTAAATGGTTTAAAAGTTAGATAGTAATTCCGATTCCGCCTAGAGTTCATTTAAAGTATAAGGATAAAAAAAATATGTACGGGAATTGGGGTACAGTATTAGGGTCGTGACAAAAGGGATATCGTTGTTTTGATCTAGTTAGTCAAAAACTGTATGTCTCGCATCATGTTGTGTTTTTAGAACATATTCCCTTCTTTTATGTTCCTGCTAGTTCTCATCACATGACACAGTTAGATTTAGTTCGTATTGATCCTTTCGATACCGACCCCGACGAAGTTATATCTGATACTTTGGTTCAAGAGGCATCCAATTCTCATGCCCCTGCTCCTACGACCACCTAGTTGTCGGATGAGATTGCGGACGATCCTCTTCTGTGACAGTCTTCTCGTACTCATAAGTTTACTAAACTTCCTGATTTTGAGTACTCTTCTTATTCTACTTCCTTTGTTTCCTTTGTTGCCTCTGTTCATCGTCTTTTTGAGCCTTTGTCCTATAGAGAGACAATTTGTGATCTCCTTTGGCAGGCTGCTATGGCTGAGGAACTTACTGCTCTACACCAGACTCATACATGGGATTTGGTTTCGCTGCCGTTCGGAAAACATACCATTGGTTCTTGTTGGGTCTACAAGATTAAAACCAAATCCGATGGATCTATTGAACGATACAAGGCCCGACTTGTTACTAAAGGCTATTCCCAGAAGTATGGCATGGATTATGAAGAAACTTTTGCTCCTGTTGCAAAAATGACGACTGTTCGTACTTTGATTGCAGTTGTTTCTGTTTACCGATGGAGAATATCTCAGATGGATGTCAAGAATGCCTTCTTGAATGGCGATCTTCATGATGAAGTTTATATGACGCCTCCTCCCGGTGTAGCTCATCAGCCTGGTGAAGTTTGCAAGCTTCGCAAAGCTCTTTATGGTTTCAAACAAGCACCACATGCCTGGTTTGAGAAGTTTTCCATAGTGATCACTTTGTTTGGCTTTCTTCCTAGTCACCATGATTCGGTGTTATTTGTCAAGCGTACAACGGCAGGTCGTATTCTATTATCCTTGTATGTTAATGACATGATAATTACTGGTGATGATTATGATGGTATTGAGTCTTTGAAGTCTGAGTTGGCACATTGCTTCACTATGAAAGACTTGGGTATGCTACATTATTTTTTGGGAATTGAGGTTGCCTATTTCCCAAAAGGCTATCTCTTATCTCAATCAAAGTATATAGCTGATTTGTTTGAG
Organism: Begonia masoniana; assembly: GCA_022432975.1. Lineage (NCBI taxonomy): Eukaryota > Viridiplantae > Streptophyta > Magnoliopsida > Cucurbitales > Begoniaceae > Begonia > Begonia masoniana. The sequence continues at coordinate 18,908,333 of CM039511.1, forward strand.
CGTGCTCGACTCACTGACAACAGGACTGTTGATACTCCCCTTGAGACTAATGCTAGATACTCTCTGTCGGAGGGCACTCATTTGACAGATTCCAGTCTCTATCGTACCATTGTAGGCAGTTTGGTTTATCTTACTGTGACTCGCCCCGACATTGTGCATACTGTTCATGTGGTTAGTCAGTTTGTCACTGCTCCTACTACAGTTCATTGGGCTGCCGTTCTTCGTATTCTCAGGTACCTTCAGGGCACTCAGTTTCATAGTCTCTTGTTCCCTTCTACGTCTTCATTAGAGCTGCGTGCTTATTCTAATGTGGATTGGGCTGGTGATCCTACGGATCGCAAATCAACCACTGGATTTTGTATTTTCCTTGCTGACTCGCTTATTTCGTGGAAGAGCAAAAAACAAGATGTTATTTCTCGCTCTTCTACAGAAGCAGAGTATCGTGCCATGGCCTCGACTACCTATGAAATCGTTTGGTTACACAAGTTGCTTGCTGATATGGGTATTTCTCTTTGTCACCCTACTCCGTTACATTGTGATAATCAGAGTGCTATTCAGATTGCACGGAATCTAGTTTTTCATGAGCGAACTAAGCATATCTAGATTGATTGTCATGTCACTCGCCACCACCTACAGATTGGCACCATCACATTGCCATTCGTTTCTTCTCATCTGCAAATTGCTGATATGTTTACAAAAGCACTGTCAGCTTCACGCTTTCGTTTCTTATCTGACAAACTCTCAATGCTTATCATTGTAGCATCGTGAGTTTGACGGGAAATATTAATTATATTATATTTATTAGTACCTAAGGATATTTTAGTCTATTTACTTTTCATTGTAAACCTAAACTACATAAACTCTTTATGTGTATTCTGATTAGCTTAATAGTTTAATAAGAAACTCTATTCTCTTTTTCTCTCTATGTACCAAAAACCACCAAGATTAACACTTTGCAAACAATAACTCATACTAGCTCATTGACAGTCGCTTACTTAGAAATTCCCGTGTGTGTGTGAGTGTTCATTCTTATTTTCCTCTAACTGTTGAATTAACTAATGTTGCTATAGGAAACGAATCCACACTTCACTTGGGATCACTCTAATCGTTCAACAGTATTGCCAATCATCCAACTAGTAGAAAACATCAATAAATCAAAATAAAAGTCGATGTCTTTTAAAAGCTTGTAACGTATGACTAGGCTAAAGGGTAGGAGTTATTTGGAAACAAGCGATTATATAGAGCACTACTCTCTCCTCCTCTCTTTAACTCAACCAAATTTTATTTCAACCACTCAAACTTTTTTTATTTTTCTTCAACTCACCTCACCTCCCCCAAACTTAGCTCACTCATCATTACCCAAACTAGCTCCTTTGTCATCATATCAAAACTACAACCAATACAACTCATAATAAACTGCAAACCAAAAATCTAAATAAAACTGTAACTATGGCTTAACTTATGCCATTTTCTTTTGCAAACCAAATAGATATATATTTTTTTTACGTCTTTGACGTCATTTTTGATAGCTGCAACTTGAATACAAGTACAAATCAATAAAGATTTGTCAAATGACAAAAAAGTTTGTTTATATTCTCATCACCATCTTTTGTGACTTTCCCCTAAATACCCCAATAATTCTTGTGCTCATTCGATAGGGTAGAAAATATAAAATTTAGGCTAGGCTGAATTATAGGTAACAAATGAACGGTAATTAAAAAGCTAAAAATGGAAACTAAGGGTGTCATTTAATGACACAATAAGGTAGGCCAAGAAAGCTCAAACGATCCAATGATGGCCTAAGTTATTCTCTTTCTAACAAACATCAATTCGCATTCGTAGATGCTAATCAAAACCAAGAAGGATTTTTTTCTTACTAGCACTTGTTAAATTTATCTAGAATTTCACTCTCTTACTGTGTTTGGATGTTCATTATATAGACTACACTAGTATAACACCAACAGCTCAAGTCAATCAATAATAAACATGTGCGCTAAAATTTTTAGTTAAACTTTGTATGCTCAAGTCAATGCTAACTACTACAAGTTACATTTACTTAGAGTTTTTCTAGGGTTTAAAGCATAGCTTTGTTCAAAATTTCAGTCATCGACACCTCAACCAAGAATTAAGATTGCAAAACCAAACAAAGTATAGCAAATATATAAAGTAAGCTCAAATCACTCCCCCAAACTTAAACTAGACATTGTCCTCAATGAAACAAACAAAGGCAAGGGAGAATTAGTGTACCTTATGATGTGTCGGGCTGATGTAAGTCACAGTGGGCATGAGAGATCGCGGAGGTGCTGATCGTCTGAGTTGTGATCGATTGAAGGTTTCTCTCTTATTTTTCTTCTCTTTTTCAATTTTATTTATCTTTTTCATTTTATTTAATTTTCTGAAACTTAAAACACCAACACATTAAACATACCAAAATACTATAAAATATTAATCAAATAAAATGAATGAATTACCTCCCACAAAGTGCTTGTTTTAACGTCATCGGCTTGACGTCTTACCAACCTTACTAATCATGTGCACGGTGAGTGACAGATGTATCACTCTCAATAATATCTCCAAACTATGGTTTCATTCTTTGACCGTATTCCCACTTATCAATCGCAAGAAGCTTTTCGTCTGGAAAATCATCCTCAATTGGCTTATCGCTATCTGGCACATGAACTTGACTCTCTACACGTGAGAGATGATCTTCCTCTATTAAACTCTTATGACCACATGATGCATAGCGACGGTGCGAATGTAGAGGCTGAAGCTCATGGTCGGGAGGACTTTTAATTGGTGATAGGACCCGTAATAGCAACTCCCCAAAAATTTCAAAGTATTTCCTCCTATTAGGCTCAAGATAGTTGCGTTGTTGCAGTGAAGCTTCCCTTGTTACGGTGTCAGGGAGTTCCACCCGAAATATATCATCGCTAGCTTTTTGGTACTTTATTGATTTAAACACTTTAAATGTCACATCTTCATCTTGTACCCGTAATTTGAGCTCACCTCTTTGAACGTCAATTAATGATCCTTCAGTTTCTAAGAACGATCGGCCTAAAATAATAGGGATGTCACAATCTTCTTCCATATCAAGAACCACGAAATCAGCAGTGAAAATAAACTTGTCGACTTTGACAAGGACATCTTCAATCACTCCATACAGATTCTTGATAGAGCGATCAGCGATCTGTAGAATTACTATCATGGGCTTTGCTTTGCCAAGATCAAGCTTTTGAAAAATAGATAGTGGCATTAAATTTACACTAGCCCCCAAATCACACAATGCCAGCTCAAAAATTGACTTCCTAATTTCACATGGTAAGGCGAAACTTCCCTGATCTTTCAGTTTTTGTGGAAGCTTACGTTGAATAATGGCACTACATTCCTCAGTCAAAACGATCGTGCCATATTCGTCAATCTTTCATTTCTGAGACAAGATATCCTTCAAGAACTTTGCATAGCTGGGCATTCGCGCAAGAGCCTCAACGAATGAAATGTTAATGTGTAGCTTCTTGAATATTTTCAAAAATTTTCCAAATTGTTTGTCCATTTTTACATTCATTAGACGTTGAGGAAAAAGAACCTTTGGTGTTACCCTAGATAGATTTTGTGATGAGGCTTTTTCCGACTTCTGCGCTTCACTTTCAACCGGAGATGATGATGAATCTATATTTTTATGTTCAGTTGTCTTCTTAATGTCTTGTCCCGAATTATTAATCATCGCGCCACTCTTAAGGGTGATTGCATTACATTGCTCTTTTGGATTCACTTCTGTGGAACTCAGCAATGCACCTTGAGGTCGCCCATTTAGTAGATTGGTGATTTGACGCACTTGAGTCTCTTAGCTTCGGATTTGAGCTTATTGATTTTGTAAGGTAGTGTGAGTTTCTGCCATGAACTTATTGGTGTGTTCGCCCATCTTAGCGACTATCTCTTCAAGACTGAGCTTTCTCTCTTTGAATGATTAAGCTTGTTGGGAGGAGTGTAGCATTTGCACGACATTATTCGGATTCGTCCATGAGAAATTCGGGTGATTGTTGCGTGCTCTCGTGTAGTAATTATTTGTGTTTTGAAAATTGGGCCTGTTGTAGTTCCCAACAAAGTTTGCTTGCTCGGACGAGTTATTTGCCATTTGATTCCCTTCTTGGCATTTATCACTTGCGTGTGGTCCTTGGCACCATTGGCATGCCCCCATCGGAGAGTAGATTGAATTAACCGGAACTTTGTTATTCTGCAGTTGCTTGGTTAGAGATGCAATTTGAACGGTCAAAGCCTTTACTGCGTCCATCTTAAGAGTGCTCAGTTGCTTCTTTAGAATTTGCCGCTCGACCAAACATTGATCGTTGTTTAAAGCTAACTTTTCTAGTAGAGTAAATGCTTCTAATTCGATCTTTTGGTGCAATGAACTGCCTGCGGCTGGATTAACGAGAGTCATTGTAGAAGCTGATAGTCCAATGAAGAATGTTTGAACTTGCATCCTGTAGCGGCCCTAACACTGTACCCTTATTTTTCCGTATTATTATTTTTTATCCTGATAAACTTTATTACGATCAAGCGGAAAATCATTTTTTTTTAAAACATTCGAGCGGAATCTGAATTGAAAACGAAATCGTTAAAGTCGTTTAGAAATTCATTTAAAACGAATCTTAAAATCAATTAAATAAAACAAATTAAACATATGAAACTATGAAGCAGTGGAAACTGACAAAAACAGTGGCAAAAAGGGACTATCGTCCCTAAAATGCAGGGGAGATCGATCGCCCAAAACAGGCGATCAATCGCCTATTGAAAACAACTGAGGGGCGATCGATTGCCCCAAAACAGGCGATCGATCGTGTGACACCCCGGTTCCCTGAACCCGATTTGTTACTCAAAACCCCGAATATTACTAAGAAAACTTGGGCCAAATTTAAAACTTCGTTGAAAATTCAGAATTTGAAATTTGACAAAACATGAAAACTTGCAGCGGAAATCATTTAAACAAAAGTAAAATTAAACAAAGCCATGTTAAAATAATCGTTGGGAATATTAAGAAACAATCAGTTGAGAAGCAAAGGTTTTACTCGTAACATAGTTTAAAGATTTCAAAAGTCAATTTCATCGACCGCCGAACAAAGTCAGCAAAAGGGAAGGCTGCTCGAAGACATCCACCGATGACTAAACGACAAAGCACAAGATTTGTCATCCGGTCACTAAACGACAAAACATAAAATTTGTCATCCGGTCACTAAACGACAAAACATAAAATTTGTCATCCGGTCACTAAACGACAAAACATAAAATTTGTCATCCGGTCACTAAACGACAAAATATATCCTTCATCTACCGGTGACGTCAGCCGGATGATCTCTCTCATCCGATCGACTTTACTCTACATCCACCGGTGACGTCAGCCGGAAGATCTCTCTTATCCGGGCACTAGACGACAAACAAAACACCTATATCATCCGACGAACAAAACACTCGACATCGTCCGATAGAAAAGAAACACAACACTATCCACAGAAAAGAATTTACTTACTTCCCAATGACCATTCAGGAACGACTCAAGCCATAGCATTAATCAAACCCGATAAAATCAACATTTAAAACTCAATAGATTGCTAGTATCAGTAAATTTCAAAACGTATTCAAAATGCTAAAATTTCTACTGTCATGAGAACTCAACATACTCAGACTGAATCCTTGACTACTAGTCCTCCACACTGACAGACATCAGTTAAACCGCCCCGTCAGCTGCCAGAACATTGAATAAGTGTACTCCTCCAACCCGACTAGTCCTCAGTGAACTCAGTAAACACACCTGCTGTCACTTCTTCACCTACATCACAAAACTCATCTATTAGCCTAATGCTAAGTAAGTAATGCAAAATGAAATGAATTACTGAAACATAAACTCCTAATCATGCAATTTCTACTTTCTCCTCTCAGTTGCTCATTCATCGTTTCTAATTCAGATCCCCCTGTGAAATTGGGAGTCGGATCAACTCTCCCAAAGTATGTATCCACTGACTCATTAAGGGGCGGATTAATTCCCTTAACAGTAAATCTGATTCACATGTTCAGATCCCCCTGTGAAATTGGAAGTTGGATCAGCTCTTCCAAAGTATATATCCACTGTCTCATTAAGGGGCGGATTAATTCCCTTAACAGTAAATCTGATTCACTTTGCTGTTTCATCACATTCAATCCTCTCCATACCAATGTGTATTCAAATTCATTTTCGTATACATTTTGAAAACATGATGCATGGCATACAAACATATCCAAGTAAATACAAACCTAACGTTTTGTGATGTAGGCCCGAAGGCACAAGCAAACATTACTTACCTGGATCTCCTGGAATTGTCTGGGTAGCTAACCACTTCGGGTATTGCTCAACCTAAAACCGTAGACAGAGCATATATTAAATTTCCTCTAATCTTCATTCTAAACCACTATAAATCTAAGGGAAACTCTGGTCATTGAGCATTCTCGATTTCGACTTAAACCGAACTAACCCTCACTTACTGTATTCTCCAAAACCTCAATATCATCTCTCCCACCATCAATAGATACAATGTAGCTAGAAATAGAGGCAAAACTCACCAAGTTCGGAAGAAGTCGCTGGAGAAAGTCGAAGGGGGTCTCCTATCGTGCTCTGCTAGGCTGAGGAGCTGAGAATGGGGAGGAAATGGAATAAAACAGTGGCGGCTACTTCAATAATAGTTTCCTTAAATACGTTATCCACCTTTAGATTTCTAATTACCCTTATACCCTTGTCTAGTCATCCACTAACCCTACATTTAATATTGTCATTAGTTTTAAAAAAAAGAATAGAGAAACGGTTTAACAGGACCGGGTATTACAGATCGCCCTTCGGCGATCACATTTTGCCCAGCAATCGCCTCCACCAAGAAATTGCACGGCACACGCTCTGGAATTTCTTCCAAAGCGTGGCCAAGAGGGGCGATCGATCGCCCTCCCTGCCGATCGATCGCCCTCCCTGCCGATCGATCGCCAAGTCCTCTGGATTTCCAGAGGACTTGTGTTCCTCTTTTCTTTCTTCCCATCTTTCTTCCCCCTACATACAACCTACACTTCAACATAAAATTAACCATTACTCATACCCCCTCCTTAATCTCACTCAAAACCGACTCGAGACGCATTTAACACGAAATACGTTTTCACGAAAATGAACTGCGTGGATCCGTTTAAAAACTAAACGTTTTCTCCTGTTAAAAATCACCAGGCAGTTCCATAAAACTTAGATAAAAGCCTTAACAAAACGTTTTATAAAAACAGTTTGCCAAAACATCTGTACATCAATATATCAGCTAACCAGATTCAAACATCCTAAAATGTTTTAAGTATACAATTATTCTTTCTATTCTACCATCAGCCCAAAACATCCCAATACCCTCAAAACATATACGTTCATCCCCACAGGTCAGGTTAAGCATCGACTGCGCCAGCACACCCCCACGAGCCATCCTCCTTCAACTGTATCACTCCTCGGGTTGAGGGATCTCATACTCACCTATATCCTGATCACCTACACCATACAGACAATCTATGAGCTAAAGGCTCATTAAGTTTCGTAAATGCAGATGCATGCTGTGCGTATGAAGTTCAGAAATCATGCAGATTACTTAACAATACAGATTGTTCCGATAAAAGATACAGAGATGCCACTGAGGTCTCATCCCCCTAAATGGAGAGTGCTTTTCCAACGGTTGGACAACACTTTCCACTTAGAGAGGGGGGGTACATGCTTACTAATCCGTAACAGCCATGCCTGAGCCCCACCTCCCATGACCAGATAATAGATAACAGATTTCGTATTTTCTTTGCATTAGTCCATTTTATTTTCCTAAAACGTTCAACAATCCTTTTTTATGCTATTTTAAAATACGTGATGCATGAACAGTTAAAGACGTAAAGTAAACAAGCATCATACATACCATCAAGACTATAAAAACATAACCTATAAGGACTAACCCTATCTACCCGACCAAAGCATATAAACAAATAAAATCCAATATTCCTCAACGCGACATCGAGGTACGGTGTAGGCCACTCGGCCAAGTAAGTCACGAGAACTTACCTTGCGCGCGCTGAACTTTGAGCTCCGTCCACGAGCGTCATTCGTCTGGGGCAAAACACAACAGTTGTCATTAAAACGAGATTAAACCGTTTAACGTCCAAATTTAACGAAACCTTAACTAAGGAAATTTTCCTAAAATTCTAACTTAGCTCAACGAGCCATTTTACCGAGCAACTCACGCTCGTAAATTTTTAAACTCCATTGACGGAGATTCTCAAGCTCCAAATATCCAGTTTTCAACCTAAACACCATATACACTCTAGATTTCGTCCAATAACGTTTAATACGTTCAATATACTCACAAATACGGTAAACCTATCAATTTTAAACCCTAAATCACGTTTTTCATAAAACCCTAAACAAAACCCTAACCGTGAAACTTCGCAAAAACTGAACAATAACATTCCAAAACTATAGAATCATACCTAGGGTTGCGAGAGGAGGAGAAAACACGAAGAAAACGAGTCGAACGGAGGAGGAGAAGTGGCCGGAAATGGAAACGCCGGAGGAGGGCGATAAAAATTTGCCTGTAGGAAAAGACAGAGAGGATCGTGAATGAGGGAGAAGAGAAAAGAGGAAATATGTAATTTCAATAAAATTTAACTTTGAAAATTACCATTTTGCCCTTCCTTTTATTTTCTATTCGTTTCGTCCTTTGTTTCGTTAATTGTCTAACGATTCGGTTTCTCCAAATTTTCTTATTTAACCAATAACTTCAACTTATTATCAAGGTTCTATTAAAACTGTCTGTTCGCAATTCGGACTGCGTTTACTATTTTTACCAAAGTATCCTTTATATTACGATAAACGTAATTCTCGTAAAATTAGCGTTAAACTCCTAAAATTTCCAAAATTTTCTTAAAATCCTTATTAATTATTAGGATCGTAATAACGCTTTCTTTTTGCAAAATGGACTTGATTTGACATATATCCAAAAATGACATCAACATTAAATATCGCGTAAAGTCGGGTATTACACATCCAACGTGGCAAGCCATGTTGCTGGCATTTCCATAATAGCTCTTTGAAATGAGCCCATGATTCATATAGCGTCTCCCCGTCGAATTGGCTGAAATTAACAATCTCATTACGATATTTTACAGTCTTCTCAAAATGGAAGAATTTAGATAGAAACTTTTGACATAGTTCAGCCAATGTTGTGATGGAATCAGCCGGTAAAGAATTCAACCAACTTTTCGCTCGGTCTCTTAATGAGAATGGAAATAACCGTAGCCTGACAGCATCATCTGAAACATTATGAAACTTGAAGGTATCACACATTTCCACAAAGTTGGCAATGTGATCCATCGGGTCCTCATATGGCAAGCCGCTAAATTGTGATTGTTGAATCATATGAATGGTCCCCGACTTGATTTCAAAGTTGTTCCCCATAATTACTGGTTTACGAATTGCTCACTGGATACCGACAACAGATGGCATCACATAATCGAGTAACGTCTGTGTCTTAGCTTCTTCAATTTGTTCGGGGTCCATGACTACTTTCCTTGTTTCCTTTCGATTCTTATGACTGATCCGTTCAATTTCTAGATCGATCAGAACTAGATCGGCAGCACCGTGTTTTCGCATACACCTGTAAAAAAATAATAAATTGAATTAAATAAATAATTGAATTCAAATATAAATTAGAATTATTTAATCTAATAATAGCAAAATAAATAGTCTCCGGCAACGGTGCCGAAAATTTGTTGTGAAAAAATACTTACGCAAGTGTATGTGTCGCAAAAGTAATAAAATTCGTAAGTACAAGTCGATCCCACGAGGACTAATTTCACTAATTATCAAACGAAATTAATTGTAATTTATAATGAATACGAAACTTTGATAATTTTGGATTTAAAATAACACAGCAAAGTAATTTAATTAAATAACAGAAGTTAATTGTGTTTTAGAATGTAATGAGAAAGCTCTGTGGTTTCCGATTTCACCTAAATTAATCATATTTAATATTCCTAATCTATGTAACGCCCCCGAACCCACCCCGGCTCGGTGCACTACTTTGCTAACTCAAACCGCGTTTAAAACATCGTTTAAAATAATTTTCGTAAACTTTACGACTCGTTTTTGGGTTTTCCAAACCCTCAAAATTTATTAGAAAACGGGCTCAAAATACGTTTAAAATGGGTCGGAAAACGTCGGGTCAAAACATTGCAGAAGTTGGGAAAAATTAAAAAAAAAAAACAAATTTTTGGCCTCAAAGGGCGCGCTGGGCGCGCGTGCTGGGCGCGCGCGCTGGGCGCCGCACGCGCTCTGCCTGTGCGCTGTGCGCGCCCCGACCGCGACCGATCGCGACCCGATGCCCGATCGATCGGGCCGGCTCGGGTTTTCTTGACCCAAAATACCCAAAAACTTTAATTTTAACCCTTTTTGACCTTTCCCTACTTTTCTTCGTAATTCTCCACCCCGAACACCTCCAAAAATCACAAAACTTTAACTATACCTTCCCGACACTCAAATTTTCAAATCCCGTAAAAATCTTAGTAAACCAACTTAAAACGAATATTAATAAAAATAGATAACTTACACCAGACGTCATTTGTTTTTAAATTAAAACGAGCGACATAACGCCTAAATTTCTTCAAAACCAAAACCTACAATTTAAAACCGAAAACATATAGTTTCAAATGCCAAATATGTGCAACCATTATTCAACATTCCAACCGACTCCCAAACCGTAAAATAATTACAAAAATAGTTATAACTACATCGTACCAAAACCTCCCACTTTTCTAACTTATTTCAAAACCAAAACATTATGAAATATTTACACAACTATCTACACCAATCCACCTCAATTGCCACAAATTACCCGAAGAAAGACAGTGGTCAAGACGCCCCAACAATAGCCTGCACCGGCATGCTCCATACGCCACCGACTGCCACCTATTCCCAGCTTCCTCATCTAGCTCACCTGATCTTGTTTTCACTTTCACCTACACCACAGAACACACAAAAACACGTAAGCTTACGCTTAGCAAGTAGGGAAAAACAAATATAAAAACATGCACACACAACTCTTACACAACCCAAACACACATCTAAGTCTAGCTCCCAAAATGGCCCTACCCCAATCACCTATACACATCTGAGTCTCGCTCTCCAAGATGGAACTAAATCACCTATTACACATCTGAGTCTCGCTCTCCAAGATGGCCTAACTAAATCACCTATTACACATCTGAGTCTCGCTCTCCAAGATGGCCTAACTAAATCACCTATTACACATCTGAGTCTCGCTCTCCAAGATGGCCTAACTAAATCACCTATTACACATCTGAGTCTCGCTCTCCAAGATGGCCTAACTAAATCACCTATTACACATCTGAGTCTCGCTCTCCAAGATGGCCTAACTAAATCACCTATTACACATCTGAGTCTCGCTCTCCAAGATGGCCTAACTAAATCACCTATTACACATCTGAGTCTCGCTCTCCAAGATGGCCTAACTAAATCACCTATTACACATCTGAGTCTCGCTCTCCAAGATGGCCTAACTAAATCACCTATTACACATCTGAGTCTCGCTCTCCAAGATGGCCTAACTAAATCACCTATTACACATCTGAGTCTCGCTCTCCAAGATGGCCTAACTAAATCACCTATTACACATCTGAGTCTCGCTCTCCAAGATGGCCTAACTAAATCACCTATTACACATCTGAGTCTCGCTCTCCAAGATGGCCTAACTAAATCACCTATTACACATCTGAGTCTCGCTCTCCAAGATGGCCTAACTAAATCACCTATTACACATCTGAGTCTCGCTCCCCAAGATGCGTATCCATCTGAGTCTCGCTCCCCAAGATGGCCTAACTCATCCCACTGATTACACATCTGAGTCTCGCTCCCCAAGATGCGTATCCATCTGAGTCTCGCTCTCCGAGATGGCCCTAACTAAATCACCTATTACACATCTGAGTCTCACTCCCCAAGATGCGTATCCATCTGAGTCTCGCTCTCCAAGATGGCCCTAACTAAATCACCTATTACACATCTGAGTCTCGCTCCCCAAGATGCGTATCCATCTGAGTCTCGCTCCCCAAGATGGCTCTACACTATTCCCCTTACCTTTCAAACTCACACTACCCCTTTTTACATTTCAAACTCACCGCGACATAAACCAATACAAGACAAAGAAATCACCAAAAACAATACAATACAAAGCAACCATACAAACAACAACCAAACAAACAATTCCCTACCGTTCCATGGTGTAGGCCCGAAGGCAACAAACACACGTCCACTACTTACCTGGCTGCTTGACTTTCAATTAGTCACTTCGTCCGATAAGTCACGAGCTCGATCATCTAAAATAACGAAAACTTAACTTAGTAATTACTAACAAACTCTAAGGAAAGTCTTAAACCTAAACTAACCAAAACTATCTCACAATTCAACCACAAAACAACAAAACCCGATTTTCATGCAATTTTTACCGTCCACATTCAAACGGCCATAACTTTCTCGTTTTTCAACGGATTTCGACGTGCCACCCCAATTCGGAAACCTCTACACGTCTACTATCCATTGAAATGCTTAAGTTAACCAAATACATAACTTGGTCAATCCGAAATGCTCATACCAGAACCGGTGACCCAAATATCAAAAACCGGTTTTCATGAAACTCTCTTCAAATCTTTAATCTAATCAACCACCCCAAACCAATTCATCCAACAATTAAATGATCAAAATATGAATAAAAACCAACATTGAAACTCAATTTTCGGACTTCACATTCTAGGGTTTCCAAACCCTAAGTAAATTCACCCAAAACCCTCTAAAAACCTTAACAACCAAACCTAACTTATATACAATTAAAACACCTCATGATTTTACCTTAAAAACTTGAAGAACCTTGATGGAATGAAGCTTGGAAGAGCTTCAATGGCTGCCATCGATGGAGGGAGGAGAAGAAGAAGACAAGTGCTTACTTTCCCAATTTTTTTCCTCTTTTTATAAAACCATTTTTATTTTCTTTATTCTATTATTTTAATAACCATTGAAATTACACATACACCCTCCCATTTCCTTCAACTTGGCTGCCATCTCTTCTCCACATTTTCTTCCATTTATTTCATTCTCCGTATGTCCTTCCAAAATTTTCCTATGGTTTGT
>CM039511.1:18921651-18965244 GCA_022432975.1 Begonia masoniana
CCAATATGAAGGATAGCCTCCACCAAAGAGGGGGAGCCCAAAATTACGGCATTATGCTTCCAACTAAATTAAAGTAGTTCGTGTCTCCAAAACCTCTGGTGATGCTATTAGGAGAATAATATGACCCAAGAAAAGAAAATATCATTCTAAAAGTCGACTTTGAGAAAGATATAACATTTTGTTCAGATTCCGCAACTTTGTTTTCTTCTAAGAAATTATGTGATATACGGTGGTGGATGTGGCATTCATGTTCATATACCTCCAACTTCTCTGTCCTTATATACAAGACCCAAAAGAAAATTATGAGTTTATTAGGGGTTTAAAACACCAATTTCTTTTTACATTTCTCTTTATACTTATTGGAGATGTGACTTCACTAAATGTCGGAGAGGGCTTAAAGACTCAATTTAATTGTTTGATTTCAGTTTGTCGTGAAGACATACCTGTTTTTTCTCATTTGTAGTTTGCGGCAATCTATTCTTTTTGTGTGAGGGTAGAACCAAGATTCAAATTTGATTTTGGTAAATGGGGTTGCTTATTATAGAGTACTAAGACCTGTAAAAAAAGTGGTATCAATTTTTGAAGAAAATTGGATAGACTACTGTCTTTGACAAATTGCGAAAGAGATTGGTCTTTATCGTGCCTTTGGGGATCGATACCCCTTGGTGGTTAAATAAGCCACACTAGGACGAGGGATAAAAAAATGAGTTTACTGCGCTGAAGCAGACTGGTTCGGTTGCTGATTATATTCGGAACTTTCGAGGCATTATCCAGATTTGCCCTCGTCCTTGTTAGCGATAATGAGGAGAAGGTGCCCAATTTATGGAAGGACTTAATTCGGAGATTCGGATGCCTGTCGTGTGTCAGGTAGTATGATGTGCCCTAGCTGACATCAACGGCCCGAGCTCTGGATATTGATGCTGCCAAGCTACTTATAGACAGAGGAGCCAGCTAAGGGCTTCCTTCCGTGAGATACGACCTCAGTCGCAGAACCGCGGTGGGCATCATAGAGCGCAGCCCCAGCAGCAGCCGAGGGGTGTGAGAGACCTCTTGAGGGAGGTAATGATCGGGGTAAAGGAAGCGTACAGGGGACTTCTCAGTAACCGTTGTGCCCACCATATGTCAGAGGGAACACAGTGGTGATGCCGTTTGGCACTAACCGATGCTTAGATATGGGGACCTTGCCATAACGGTCAGAGATTGCCGAAGGGCCTGGCCGATAACCATTGGTGAGATCAGAGGAGGGTTGTGCCCGGATTTTTTGCATTTATTCGAGCTGGCGACGTAGATGAGGAGGCTCAGCCTGCCGGGATTGCAGGTACTTCGTACTTAGGGCATTGCAGTATTTACTTTGATGATCGGGCTACGCACTCCTCGTATCACTGCACATGCTATAGTTTGGGCTAGAGTCTGAGTTAGCTGTTGGTCGAGTATATAGTGTGCATGCCGTTCTGGAGCTTTATCATTCAGAACGTAATTCTCCAGGGCAGACTTCATCTCAGTGGGGGATATTACCTTTATGCTCGTTTGATAGTTATTGTAGCATAGAGCGGTATGATCTTATCTTAGGGATGGACTGGCTTGCGCAGCACTTCGCCACCATAGATGGCGTCCGGATAGTGACCTTCCGACCCACGGGGAAGCCGAGTTTTCTATCAGCGCGATGACCGATGAAGTAGCTCGCTATTTCTTATTCTATGGAGGTCAACAGCGTTTAAAGTGTCGTGCTCTATTATTTGGCCTCTGTAGTTGATTGTCGGTGCTCAACCGGAGAAAAGCCGGCGACATGCCTATTGTCCATGGAGTCTCTCATATTCCTTAATGATCTTCCCGGATACCGCCGGATCGGGAGATTGATTCAACTATTGATGTTTATCTAACTTCGCGCCGAGGTTTTAAAAAAAACGCCGTAATCGTGGGCACCCAGCTAGTTTAGAGAGGTTGAGGACTCAGCGTGGACGGTTGTTAGAGAAGGGATTTCTTCGACCCTTGTTTCACCCTGGGGTGCGCCCGTTTCTGTTTGTCGAAAGAAGAATGGGACCTCATGATGTGCATTGATTACAGGGAGCTGAATAAGTCTCACATGAAGAATAAGTAACCCACTGCCCCGGATTGGATGACGTATTTGGATCAGCTACAGGGTGCCGAATATTTTCCAGGAGCGACCTAACGCTCGGTTATTATCAGCTGAAAGTCCGGAGGATGATATTCAGAAGACGGCATTCCCGAACGAGTATAGGCTTAGGAGTTCCTTGGCATGGTCTTTTGGACTTACATATGCCCCCTGCAGCGTTTATGATCTGATGAACCGTCTTCAAGGAGTATCCCCTTGCTGGACAAGTTTTGTGGTGGTTTTCAATCGACGACATCTTGATTTACTCTTAAGACGAAGGAAGGCACGAGGAAATCTGAGGATCGTTTTACAGATTCGAGTCAACGCCAGCTTATCCAAAGTTTTCGAAGTGCGAGTTTTTGGTTGACACGTGAACTTCCTTGGCCATATTATATCACAGACGAGTTTCTGTGGATCCGAGCAACGATACAGTGTAAGAGGATTGGCCACAGCCGAAGAACGTACGTTGAGTTGGCGTGGAGTTCTCGGATTGGCCGGTTATTATCGAAGTTTATAGAGAGGATTCTCGAAGATTGACTCGTGCTTTTAGCGATAATGAGGAGAAGGGTGCACAATTTATGAGGACTTAACGGAGATTCGGGCATGTCGTTGTGTCAGGTATTATTGATGTGCCCTTATTCTGACATCCACCGGCCAGAGCTATGGATTGATGCTGACAGAGCTCGTGTATTAGACGAGGAGCCAGCTAAGGCTTCTCCGTGAGATACGACCTAAGGGCGCAGAGAACGAGGTGGGCAGCATAGAGCGCAGCCCCAGCAAGCAGCGAGGGGTGTGAAGAGACCTTTGAGGAGGTAATGATCGGGGTAAAGGGAAGCAAGTACAGGGGACTTCTCAGATACCGTCTTTGGTGCACCATATGTAAGAGGGAACACAGTGGGAGTGCGGTTGGCACTACCGATGCTAGATATGGGGAACTTGGCCATTACGTCTGGTGAGATTGCCTTGAAGCCTGGCCGAGCACCAGTGGTGGAGTCAGAGGGGGTATGCCCAGGATTTTTGTTTCCATTATCGAGCCTGGCGAGAGATGCATGAGGCTAGCCGCCGTGATGCAGGTACTATCGTACTATGGGCATTGCAGTATTTACTTTGAGGTACAGGACTGACGCACTCCTTAGTATCGACTGCATGCATGGCTAGATTTGGGGTAGAGTCTGGTTAGTGGGGTCGACAGTATAGAGTGTGCTGCCTTCTGGAGAGCTTATTGCAGGCAGAACGTAATTCTCCAGGGCAACGTCATCTCAGTGGGGGATATTACCCTTATTGCTCGTTTGCTATGTATGAGCAAAGAGCGTTGATTTATCTTAGGGAGGGACTGGCTTGAGCAGCACTTCGCACCATCGACTGTCGATCCGGGATAGTGACCTGTCCGACCCCGGGGAAGCCGAGTTTTCTTATCAGGCGATGAACCGGATTGGATAAGCTCGCTATTCTGATGCTTGGAGGTCAACGAGCAGTTTCAAAGGGCGTGCTCTATTTATGTGGCATCTGTATTGATTGTCAGTTGCTCAACGGAGAAAAGCGAGCGACCTCCTATTGTCAGAGAGTTTCTCATTATCCTTAGATCTCCCGGATTACCGCCGGATGCGGGAGATTTGAATCACTTTGATGTTTATCCTAACTTCGCGCCGAGGTTTAAAAACCGTACGGTTGGCACCAGCTGCGTTGAGGAGGAGTTGAGACGCAGCTGACGATGTTAGAGAAGGGATTTATTCGACACCAGGTGGCCACCTGGGGTGCGCCCGTTCGTTTGTCAAGAAACAGATGGACCCTCAGGATGTGCAATTGATTACAGGGAGGAATGAGTTCACAGTTTGAAGAATAAGTACCCACTGCCCCGGATGGATGATATTTTATAAGCTACAGGGTGCCGAATATTTCCAGGATCGACCACCTCGGGTGATTATCAGCTACATCCGGAGGGCATGCTATTAGACGGACGGCATTCGAACGAGTATAGGCCTATGGAGATGGGGAAAGTTCTTGTCTGTCTTTTGGAACTTACTACTGCCCCTGCAGAGTTTATGGATTATGATGAACCGGTCTTCAAGGACGTTATGGAAAGTTGTGGGGGTTCAGCGACGCATCTTGATTTACTCTAAGACGACGAGAGCACGAGGAATATCTGAGGTCGTTTAAGATCTGAGTCAACGCAAGCTGTATCCAAAGTTTCGAAGTGCGAGGTTTGGCGTGACAGAGTGAACTGCCTTGCATATTATATCACAGGACGGAGTTTCTGGGATAAGTAGCAAGATACAGGTGGTAAGAAGATTGGCCACACCGAAGGAAACGTAGTAGTGCTGGGATTTCTCGGATTGGCGGTTTTATCGAAGTTTATAGAGATTCTCAGAAGAGCGCACTTTCCTCTTTCACGGTTGACTCGGAAGAACGAGGGTGTATATGGTCGTCTGCTTGTAATGATAGTTTTAGGAAGTAAAGCAGAGATTGGACCACCGCTCAGTTTTTTTTTTTAAAACTGGCGTTACTGTGAAGGGTCAGTACAGTATTTATTGTGATGCATCTGGAGTGGGACTCGGTTGTGTATGAGGGAGGGAGAGTTATTGAATATGCTTCTCGGCGTTGAAGCCGTACGAGCCAGAATTACCCTACGCACGGCCTTGAGTGAGCAGCTGTGTTCTTCGCACTGAAGCATGGAGACATTATTTGTATGGGGCAGAGCCAGTGCGGGATATTTTGGCTGACTAAAGAGCCTGCCGTACTTATTTACACCGAAGGAGCTGAACATGCGACAAGAGATGGCTTAAGTTCGTCAAAGATTAGTGATTTGATAGCAAGTACCATCCCGGAAAGGCGAACAAGGTAGGATGCTTTGAGTTAAGTGCTTTGCGAGTCAACCTTTTAGATTCAGCAGCGAGTCAGTACGAGGGTCTGAGATTGAGAGTTCGAGTAGAGGATAGGTGGAGAGTTGCCAGTATGCTCACCAACATTTCTCTCGGCCGGATATTCGGGGGGGAAAAAAATCGTACGTAGGCTCAGCAGAAGATGCGAGTGTGGAGGAGCTCGATCCAGCATGACATGGGAGACTCGTCGGATTCCATTTGTCGGAGGTGGTATTCTGAAGTTCAGGCAAGAGGTGCGTAAGTGCACAGCGACGAGGATCTGAGAAGGAGATATGGCCGAGGCAAATTCTTCGGCATATTTGTCACCAGGGAAGTACCAGGAGTACCTTGGATCTGACCAACACTTCTGGTGCCGAAAAGAAGAGGGAGGTTGCCAACTACGTTGAGACCGGTTTCGTATGTAAAAGGTGAAGGCAGGCACCAGGACCGGCAGGCACGTTATTCCACTGCCGATTCCGGATGGAAGTGGGAGCAGATCTCCATGGATTTATTGTGGGGCTCCGAGGACTACGAGAGGCCATGACGGCATTTGGGTTATTGTGGACGATTGACAAAGTCGGCTCACTTTTGCCTGTGAAGATGACGTCGTCCTAATGGATCAGCTCGCCGAGATATATGTGCAGGAGGTTGTCAGAACTGCATGGGTTCAGTTCTATTGTCTCAGACAGAGATCCGAGAGAAAATCGAAGTTCTGAAAGTTAACAGGCTATGGGGACTAGCTTAATGTCAGCACGGCATCCATCCTCAGATGTGTCCGACAGAGGACAAATCGACTAATGGAGGATATCTCAGAGCTTGGTGTGGGTTTCAGGGCGTGGCGCCGATATTTCCCCGGTTGAGTTCGCGTAAACAACAGCTCTCCAGTCACTATTGGCATGGCTCCGTATGAGGCAGTTGTATGGTCGAAAGTGTAGGTCTCGGTATATTGGGACGAGTTGGCTGAGGGGCCAGCATCGTTGGTCCAGAGATTCTACAGCAAAACGGCAGAGAGATGCCATTATCCGACAGCGTAGGAGGTAGCTCAGAGCCGGCAGAAGAGCTTATGCTGACACAGGCGGAGAGAGCTAATAGTTCGAAGAAGGAAAGATGGGGTTTCTGGGGGAAGTGGGGTGGTGGGCCGGCGCGGGTGGTATCTCAAGGTTTCTCCGTTCAAGGGCGTTGCGAGATGTGGAAGGAGGGCGAAGCTAAAACCCTCGTATGTGGGGCCTTTCCTATTGTTGAAGAGGCTCAGGAAGTTGGGCGTATAGACTGCAGCTTCCGGATTCTAGGGAAAGTATCCACGATGTTATTCCTGTAGGTTGCTTCGGAGATGTTTACGTGGATCCATCGCAGGTCGTGGAGACTTACAGAGACGAGATACAGCCTACCTTGACATATGAGGAGAGGCCGATACGTATTTTGGAGGATTTCCATCAAAGTATTGCACAACAAACAGAGTCCGTAGTCAAGGGTCCTCTGGCGGACCACGAGGTGGCAAGCAAAACTACGGGGAGCGACAGCAGGAATTGATGATAGAATCCTGAGTTAGTTGTATGATGTAATTGTGTGGACAAAATTCTGAATATGGAGGGTGGAAAGTAATACCCGGATGTACGGAATAATAATATTATAGTTAAGTATCGTATTATATAAGGACATTCTGGTAAGATGGTCAAATCAAATAGTTTATGAACGGAAAGCGTCATTAAGATCTAACGCATTGATAGGACTTTAAAGACATTATGAGAAATTTTGGACTGATTAACGCTATATTCCGAGTAATAAACCTCTAGAGTATTAAAGGACCGTGTTAGTAAAAAATAGAAAGAGGTGCCAAATTGCCGAACGGACAGTTTGTTAATCTCAAATAATAAGTTGGACCCCTATTGAAAAGTAAGGAAATTTGGAGAATACGAATCTTTTGTGCCGATTAGCGAACGACGGACGAAACAAATATATAAACTCAAGAACGGGCAATGTGGTTAATTTACCAAGCTCAATTATTATAAAATTTTTTTCAGTTATTTTTCAGCCAAAATCATTTCTTCTATTCCATTTCTCTAATTCTCTCGTTGCCCACAAACCAGAGAGATCCTATACCTTGAACGTCGACGCCTATCATTCAAGCTGGGTTCTTACTCCGACGATTATTGTTCTTCGCGTTGCTCCTCCAATCGTAACCCTAGGTATGCATTCTATAGGTTTCCGGACTTTAGGATGTCGTTTTTGTAGAGTTATACGTTTCGGGTTTCGTTTTAGTTTTGTTAAAAATGTCGATTAGGGTTCGTAATTAATAGATTTATGTGTTTAAGGATATTAAGGATATATGATGTTATAGGAAGAATTTAAACCGAATTGTGAAACAGTTAAAAATGGGATTTCGGGTTTTGGGAAAAACTCGAAAGCGAATGAGGTGCCGAGCGTAAATTGCCTCAAACTTATAGCGGCAATACATTGGATTAGAACTTTAGGGAGTTCTTAGTTAAGATTTGTTGATGGACGTGTAATAGCTCAAATGGTTTACCGCGAATGTCGTGTTTTGCTTCAGGCGAAAGACCCGTGGACCGAGCTTGAAGTGCGCGCACCCAAGGTAGTTCTCGTGACTTACTCTGCAATTGGATACACCTTACTTAGATGTCGCGTCGAGGATTTTAAAAGGAGTGTTCTCTAAAGTTATATTGGTTGGGTGTTGGTGTAGCGTTTAGTAGGTATTTCTTTTACGGTCCTGAGCGGGAATATGATGTTTGTTAAGTATATGGAACTGTTCATGCAAACAAGTATTTTAACGGGCATGAAAACAAGATTTCGCAGCGCACGATGTTGTCTGAAATCGATGGGCCCCCAATTGGGGGCTCAGTTATTGTGCGGACCGATTCGGAGGGTCGGCCAAATACCAATCTCATGTAATGTAATTCATGAACGTAATCTTTATCTAGGTCAAGCGGGTGGGCTCAGGCCGCTGTACGTGTTGTAAGGTGTACCCCCGCCGTAAAACGACAGGTAGTCCGACCGCTGATGGGCCTCCTTCGTATTGGGGAGGATGAGATCGCGGTGAGATACTGTCTGCGGACGCCTGTGATGCATGGTTTTGAACTCCATAGGAACTGCAAGAATCTGCAGTTCGTCGAATTTAGAGCTTTAGCTCATTAGGTGATGTATGGGTAGGTGACATTGAGACAGGTGAGGACGACGTTCCTCTCCTGACGTATGATGCAGTGACGAAGAATGGCCCCGTGGGATTGTGCTGAGAGACGGTGAGTTTGACCCGTGGGGACGTCTGTGACGTATTTGGGGGATAATGGATAATATGTATGTATATGATGAAATATAGGATGTCTGGTTCTGTATAGCTGATAGTTTTATATTGTGAGTTTTGTAATGTTTGGAACTGAATTATAATCGTTTTTGGTAGGATTTCAACACAGGAGGTTGTTTAGGTTTGAAACAAACCACGCAGTCGTTTTCAGGGAACTGTATTTCGTTTTAAAGTACTTCGAGTCGGTTCTGGCTGAAGATGGAGAGTGGTATGAATGTTGGTTTTCGATTGGGTTAAGTTTAATGATAAATGTCGATGGAATGAGAAATGAATCGAAAATTGAATTAGGGTTTTTGCTCTGGAATCTCGGATTCATAGAGAAAGTTGGTCGCGGCAAAGTGCACGACTGGGCGCTGCAAAGTGCAGCGACTGGGCGCTGAAGGGCAGCGATTGGTCGCTGCACATGCGAGATCGGGGTGCATGTGCAGGCGCCTACAAGCAAAATATCGCGCTGCATGGTCCTCTGCTTTCAGGTTCTGCCTTGTGCAATTTGCTAATGTTTCTAAGAGTTTTAACTGTTTAAATAGTTTTATTTTATAATGTTTTTATGATTGTTTAAAAAGCTTTAGAGTAGAGTTAAATTTCTGATTTGATTAGTTTAGTTTCAACGTGTAATCAAGTATATGGATAAAAAAAAAAGTATGGTAAAATTGGTTACAGTTTTATGGAGTTACAAATAGCAATCAACTAAGCCTTGGCATTAAATTCAAATCAAAGGACCAAAAATAAAAGGTGACAGTTAATTCGAGTAAAAAGATCACTGGCCGGATTGTCGGGTGTACATTAAACATATGATATAGGTGTGAAGATACCAGTGAGGATTTCAAGTCGATAATGAGGAGGTATAGGCTGTTGTGGAAGGAGTTCAAGGTGTTAGTGTGTGGCGGAAGGCGATTTCAACTCTGGTTACTACCTTTATCAATTAGTAAGGGATGAATACTGAGGTCTATGTAGGATGCTTTCTGAAAACAATGGCTACTGGAACCGGCGGCTAACTTCTGAGTGTGAAAAGGATCGTGAAATGAAAAGACTGATCGTTTGTTAGATCTCTCACTACAGTATTCTAGATGAGACTAGGTCCAACTGTGTGTAGTTTTTAAGTCATGTTGAAGTTTTTGGAGAGTCTGGAAGTCTCCTGTCTACGGATAATTCCCATCGAATGATGTCTTCTAGCGGATGATGCTTCTATCGGATGATGTCATCTAGGATGATGTCTTCTATCGAATGATGTCTTCGCATCGAGCGTATTCTATTCGGGGGATGACTTCCATCGGATGATGTCTTCCATCGGATATGATGTCTTCTACGAAAAGAGGTATAAGAGTCCGTGATGTCCCCACGTGTCAACGTAGATGTAGGTTTTTTCTATATCGGCAGGAGTATGTATTAGGTTTTTGTGTATGTGAATAGGTGAAGTTAATGAATCACGTGGGATGATGTGTCAATCGTAGATGTAGGTTTTGCCATTATGGCAAGAGTATGTATTAGCTTTTGTCGCTTTGGTGAGGGATGAAGGGGGGTTAAAGATCATGTGGGATGAATGTGTCAACCGGTAGATGAGGTTTTTCCATATCTGCAGGAGGATGGATTAAGTCTTGTGTTTTGTGATAGGATGATGTGTAATGAGTAACGAGAGATGCATGTGTCAATCGTAGAAGCGATAAAGGTCTGTCATTTGTGATCGGATGAAGTTAATGAGTCCACGTGGTGCATTGGCAATCGGTAGAAGTGAATTAAGCTTGTTTTTTGATCGGATGAGTTAATGAGTCAAGTGATGGGCATGTGTCAATTGGGAGAAGTTGATATTAAGTCTTGTCGTTTTGTGATCGGATGAGGTTTAAATAAATCACGTAGGATGCATGTGTGAATCGGTTAGATGCCTTGAGTTTTCAATTCCCTCTCGGACAAATGTCTTTAACGTTTTGTCTAATCATAACTGGTCTACTTACGAGTTTTCCGGGTAAAGTCGTATGATTAAAGATAGAATTATCATCATGGAGAGAAAATTTAAAATTCCGTAAATATCTTAGTAGTTCAATGTGTGGGGTAGACAAAACCGGGTCGGGAAGACTCGGGGCGGTACATTATTATGACTGCATGTTACCAGACTGTGGAAGATAATTGAAAGTTTCGGATTTTCTAACCTGTAAAATTTTGTCATTTAGTGAATTAATCATAAACCAGACGTACCTTATACATTATAACAATTAATTTTATAAAATACAAAAACAGATATTGGATTAATTGAAACATATCAAAAACAGACGTAAATGGAATTGAGTTACTTCACTCGTTATAAATGTACGACTTTTTAATTGGATAAAACAAACGCATGTTCACTGTAACACCCAGAATTTTATACATTTTATCCTCATAATGATAATCAATGGAGGATCGAAATGAGTGATGAAAAGAGTGAAAAAAGTTGAAAATAGAAATAGGTCAATTTTGATGAAGTAAAGGTATGTGTAAATTACGGAATAAGCGAAAGTTAAACTTTATAATTAAAGTTTATAAAAACCTTAATTCGTCTTTATCCTTCCATGAGTTTTTTCATGCAGCCATTCTCCATTCTTGAAGGTTTCTTAGCCAAGATTCCTCATTTCAAAGGATTAAGGTAAGATTATATAGGCTTAGTGTTTCAGCAAAAGACCTATTTTGGTGATTTTGTGAAGGTTGTATGGTATGCGTGTTGAAACATCCAAAAAAATTTAAAGAGTTAGGGTTTGGCTTTCTTATTCTTTGGGAATTTAACTAATTTTGAGGTCTAAAGTCTTGGATGGAGTAAAATGGAGGGTATGCAGACAAAAATGAAAATTAAAAAGTGGTTGAGTTTTATGAAAAAACAGAACAAGTTTATTCTTGGGTATCGACCAATAATTAGTTTGCTTTGGGTAAATGTTTCTACCATTAGAAGAGTAGACTATTAGAGGATTTATAGCACTTGAACTTGTTCCGATCTAAACGTGAAAGTTATGGTAGTTGCAATTTGGATGAAAATGTGAAGTGAAAATCTGAAAATTACTTGGGTGAGTTAAGTGTCTGAAGTGAAGTTTTGGTAGTTGTTAGAGATGGACAACGCACAAGCCAACGGATTCAAGCTTGGATTGATAAGGACCGAGGTAAATTTTGGGACATTGCTTGGCTGATTTGGCCTACACCACAATGGTGGAGTTTGATATTTTGAGAAATGGTGATGTAGAGTTTTAATGCAAAATTGGATGGGTAGTAGGTTGTTACGTTGTAGAAGTCCGTGTATGTTTGTATTGATTGTTTGTCTTGATATTTCTAGCTTTTATAGTTATGCATCTGAATTGTCCGGCATCACGTCTTTTTAAAATGGCATGAAAGGAGGTTATGCCACACGTTTTACGCAAAAGAAATGACAAATGAAAACGTAGGAATGTATGGAATCCTGTGTCTGTCGGATGAGATTCAGCATGGTTGTCTGAGCGAGAGAATGTTTCCCCTCGGGTAGAGGGAGGACTATCTAATCGCAAGATGTGTTGCTCCATATGGGGAGAGTAACCCCCGGGGACGTCTTGCTATGTAACAAATGAATGAAACGATGCATGTTTAGAACTGAAGCTACAGGTGTGCAATGCAGTTAATTAAAACAGGCATATCGTTTCATCATTTGTTACATAGCAAAGCGTCACGGGGGTGTACTCCACAGATGGAGGACAACACGCTTGCGATAGATATCCTCTCCATCTCGAGGGAAACAGCTACTCCTCTCAGGAAAACCATGTCGGATCTCATGATACACCCCGACATGAACAGGATTACAACATCATCTTGTCATTGTCATTTCTTTTGCTGAAAACGTGTGCATAAACTCATTTCAGGCCCATGTAAATAAGGACGTGAGGATGGACAATTCATATGCATAAACTATAAAAGCATAGAAAAGACTCAATACAAACAATCAAATACAAAAATAAAAGACATCTTACAAACTAAACACCTAGCTACACATCCAATTGCATTAAACTAGTAACACCAATTTCTCAAAATATCAAACTATTGTGGTGTGGCCAAATCAGCCAAGCAATGTCACAAAAATGTTACCCGGGTCCTTAGCCATCCAAGCTTGGACTCGTTGGCTTGGGTCTTGTCATCTCTAACAACTAAACAAAACATGCAATCAGCATAACTAATTATACACAGTAAATTTTTCTGTTTTTAATTCACATTTTCATCAAATTTATATACACGATTCCAATAAACTTCAAGATTAGATGCGAACAAGTAATCTCAAGTGCATATAGAACTTTACTGCTAGAGGTTACTCCAATGGTAGAAAACATTTACCAAAAGAACACTATAAGGGTCGAATATCCCAAGATAGAACCTGGTTAGTTTTCATAAAACTCAAAACCAACTTTTACTTTTCATTTTTATTCATTGATAACTTCCATTTTCTCTCAGCCAAGATCTTTAGAACCTCAAAAATTAAGTTAGTATCCAAACGAAGAAGGAAAGCCACACCCTAACTGGAATGTTGGATGTGCAACAACTATACCTAAAACATATCACAATAAATCACCAAAATATGTATTTTGCATGAAAAATAAAGCCTATATAAATTTACCTTAATACTTTGAAATGAGGGAAGTCTTGGCTGAAGAAACGCCTTCAAGAAGGGAGAAGGGCTGCATGAGAAAATAGGGGGAAGAATAAAGAAGAAATGAAGGGTTTTTTAACTTTAAGTTAATAAAGTTTAACTTAGCCATTTACGAAATCTACACATAACATTATAAATTCAATCACAATTGGACAATTCTTATTTCAAATTCTTCACTCTTTTCATCACTCATTTTAGATCAATCCATGATATCATTATTAGGATAAAATGTATAAAAATGCTGGTGGTACAGGTGAACATGCGGTCAAATCGTTACATTAGTTGAAAGAGTGAGTACTCAAATAAATAATACGTCTGTTTGTATTTTTCAAGTAAATCCCATATCGTGTTGACTTTTATAAAATAATTTGTTATAATGTATAAGGTACGCGTTTTATGATTTAATCCTAAAATGACAGATAAATGTTACAAGTGTTAGAAACCACGAAACTTTTCAAATTTCTTCACACAGTATGGTAAAAATGCAGTCAAATAATAATGGAACGCCCGAGCTCAGACCCCGGTTTGCTTACCCAAAACATTGAATGAACTAAGAGAAAATCCGGCAATTTAATTTTCTTCAATGCTGATAATTTCATTTTAATCGTCGACTTACAGCGAAACACTCGATAAGTAGACACGTTTATGCTTAGGGACAAACACTACGACATTTGGCGAAGGGAATGAAAATCAAGGAAGCTACCGAGAACAAGGCATCTACGGGATTTATTAAACCTCATCCGATCACAAACGACAAGAAGACTTAATAGCATCTACAATTGAAAAATGCACATCACGTGACTCATTAAAACTTCATCGATCAAAAAAAAAACGACAAGACTTAATATCGATTCTACCGATTGACACATGCACATCACGTGACTCAATAAAACTTCATCCGATCACAAAAAACAAGACTTAATATCTAGACTCCTCTACGATTGACACATGCATATCAAGTGATCATTAAAATATCCATCCACCCACAAAAAGACACGCTTACTAATCTTGCAGATAATGGAGAAAAACCTACATACGATTGATGACACATGCATCCACAGGATGCTGTTTAAACTTCACGATCACAAAACGACAAAAACTAATACATACTCTTGCCGATAATGGACAACACCTACATATACCGATTGACAAATGCAGCCCACGGGATTACCATAAACTTCATCGATCACAAAACGACAAAACATAATACTACTCCTGCGATAATAGAAAAACCGACGATCTTACCGATGACACCTTCGCGGGAAATCACGGACTCATTATACTCTTTTCGATAGAAACATAATCCGATGGAAGACATCATACGATTGAAGTCATCATCCGAAAGAAAGACATCATCCGATGGAAGACATCTTAGATAGAAGACATCATCCGATAGAAGAAATCATACGATAGAAGACATCATCCGAGAAGACACATCATTAGATGGAAGAATTAACGCTAGACAGGAGACTTCCAGAATTCACAAACGTCAACATGAATGAATAAACTAAAACACCAGTGGCCATAGTCTCATCAGAATAACGTGTAGTGAGTAGACTCTACCAAACAGATCATCGTTATTTCACGATCATTTTCAAATCAGAAGTTATCAGTCAGGTTCCAGAATCATTGTTTAAGAACAGCATCCTACATAGACCTCAGTATTAATAACAGTACTAATATGTAAAGGTAGTAACCAGGAGTTGAAATCGCTCCAGCACACACAAACTTGAACTCCTTCCAGCAAAACCACGCCTTAGACATCCTATTAACTTGAAATCCGCACCATGGTAGGCTTCACCTATTCATAAGGTGGAATGTAACAAACGACAATCCCTCGGCCATCGGGACTTTTAATCGAATTAATGTCACCTTATTTGGTCCTTTGATTTGAATTAAGCCAGGCTATTGATTGTAATTGTGCACATCCCTAAAACTCCTATAATTTTACCCTACTTTTTTTTTCCATATACTGAATAAACTAACGGAGAAACAAATCAAATCAGAAATTTAAACTAACTCTTAAAGCTTTTTAAAACAATTCATAAAAACAATTTAAAATCAACACTATTAAAACAGTAAAGCTATTTAAAACATTTATCAAATTGCACAAGGGCAGACCGGAAAGCCAGAGGAAAATGAAAAAGCAGCATCATTTGATGTAGGCGCTGCACAAATGCAGCGCCGATCGTGCATTGTGCAGCGACCAATCGCTGCACATTGCAGAGCCGTCGCTGCACTTTGCAGCGCCCAGTCGCTGCATTTGACAGCGGACCAAATTTCTCTAATGGAATCCGAGATTCCAGAGAGCAAAAACATAATTCATTCTAGCATTCATTATTCAATCCAAGTCTAGACATCTCATATAAATTAAACAACTCAAAAACCACATTCATAAACTTCACGCATCTTCATCCCGCCGACCTCGAACGTATTTGTAAAACGAAATAACAGGGGCCAGTCCCTGAAATAAAGAACTGCCGGGTTATGTTTAAACCTAAACAAACTACTCCTGTTTTTGAAATATACCAAAACGAGTTCTTAATTTGCAGTTCCAAAACATTTCAAAAACTCACAATATAAACCTATCAGATATACAGAACCAGACATCTATAGTTCATTATACATACCATAGTATCCATAAAATTCCCCAAATACTTACACAGACGTCCCAAGGGTCAAAAAGCACCGACTGCTCAGCACACTACAGCGGGCCATTCTTCGTCTAAACGCAATCATACGTCAGGCGGGAACGTCGGCCTCACCGTCAATGTCACCTACACACAGACACATATGAGCTAAAAGGCTCGTAAATTCTACGTAAATGCAGAGGCGGTGCAGTGCATATTGGAGTTCAGAAAATCATGCATAACGGAGCGTCCAGACAGTTATCAACGAGATCTCATACACATAACATGAAGAGGCCCATCAGCTGGTCGGTTAGACTACCCTGTTGCGGTTAGAGGAGGGGGTACACGCTTACAACCACGTACAGCCGTGCCTGAGCCACCTGACGTGACAATCGACAACAGAGTACGTTCATTAATTACAGTACATGAGTGCGGTATGGCCAGACCCCAATCGGTCGCACAATAGTCTGAGCCCCCCATGGCTGGCCACATCGATTTTCAGAAAACATCGTGCGCTGCAGAAATTTGTTTTCATGCAAAGTTAAACTCGTGTTGCATGAAAACGTTCAAATACTATAAACAAACAATCAAGTACCAGTAAGGAGGACAGTTAAAAGAAAGAACCTACTAAACGCTACACCTAACAACCCAAACCAATATAACTGTGAGACGAACAATCCTGTAAATCCTCGACGCGACATCGAAGTACGGTGTGAGGCCAATGTCCAGAGTAAAGCAAGAGGAACTTACCTTGGGTGCGAGGCACTTCAAGATCGGTCACGAGAGCGTTCGCCTGAAGCAAAACACGACATTCGGCCGTTAAAACCAATTGAGCTATTAAACAGAAAAAAAGGTACCAATCAAAAAAATCTTAACTAAGGAACTTCCAATTTCTAATCCACTTCTGATTGAGCTATAAATTTGAGCATATTTACGCTCGGGCACCTCAATTCGACAATTTACGAGTTTTTACCAAAAACCCGAAAATCCCTAATTTTGAATTTCACATTCGGTTTACATTCGTCCTATAACATCCAATACTATCCTAGTTTATATACTGGTAAAACACGATAAATTCTATTAATTAGTCGAAACCTATCGACATTTTTAACAAAACCTACCGAAAAACCCTAAACGTATCACTCACAAAACGAAATCCTAAGTCCGGAAACTATAGACTCATACAGGGTTCGTTGAGGAGAAAACGCGAAGAAACACGATCGATCGGAGGAAGAACAGAGCTTGGAATGAGGAATGCGTCGACGGCACAAAGGAGAGGAGTCTCTGTTAGTGGGCAACGAGAAGAAAGAGAGAAATGAAATTGAAGAGAAATGATTTTGGGCTAAATTATAATATGAATGGTAAATTACCAAATTCCCTTTCTTGAGTTATATATTTGTTTCGTCCTCGTTTCAGCTATAATCGGCCAAAAGATCGGATCTCCAAATCCTTACTTTTTCACTAGGTCCAACTTATTATTGAGATTTAACAAAACTGTACGCTTCGCAATGTGGACTCATTTGCTATTTTACTAACACGGCTCTTTATATTCGATAGAGGTTATTACTCGGAATATTAGCGTTATCATTCTCAAAAATTTCATAATTTCCTAAAAATTCTTAAATCGTTAGGGATCTTAATGACGCTTTAGTTCAGAAAACTGATTGATTGACCTATTTACAAGCGGTCATGCTAATAAGATTGAATAATATAATTATTATTTCCGTACAGAGGGTTAGTAATTCCCCCTCCATATTCCCAGAATTTGCCACAAAATTAAAATAATTACAAAGAACCAGGATATTTGTCTCATATCCGCTGTCGCTCCCACGTAGTTTCTTCACCTCGTGGTTTTCCGCAATAGGACCTGGACTCGCGAACTCTTTGTTGTTGCACATACTTTTATGGAAATCTCAAAATAAGTACGGCCTCTACTCATCATGTCAAGGGTAGGCTGTTATCCGATCTATTGTCGTCGCAAAGACATTCGGGGATAACTTTAAACATCTCCGAAGCATAAATACATGGAATACATCGTGGATAACTGTACATAGAAGCCGGGAAGCTGCGTCTATACGCCAACTTCCTGATCCTCTTCAAAATAGGAAGGGCCCCACAGAACGCGGGTTAGCTTACCCCTCCTTTCCAAATCTCGCAACGCCTTGAAAGGAGAAACCTGGAGATACACTCATCTCCTTCTCGAACTTTAGCTCTCTCCGCTAGTGTCCAGCATAGCCTTCTGCGGCTCTGAGCTACCTCCGAACGCTGTCGGGATAATGGCAAGTCTTCTCTGCAGTTTGCTGTTAGAACTCTGGACAACGATGCGGCCTCAGCCAAATAGGGGTTTTTCTCCAATAAAACGGAGGACCTACACTTTCTACCCATACAACGCCATACGGAAGGCAATGCCAATAGTAGCCTGGAAGATGTTGTTGTACGAGAACTAAACCAGGGGTAAATATCGGACCCACGAGCCCGAACTCCAGAACACAAGCTCTGAGCATATCAGTATTTGATTTGTCCTCTTGTCGACCATCAGTCTGGAGGGATGGAATTGCCGGACTGAATTAAGCTGCGCCCCATAGCTCGGTGTAAGCTCTTCGACTTCGATGGGAATCCGGAGCTCTGTCTGAGACAAATAGAAAACTGGAACCCCATGAGTCTGACAATCCTTCAATTATAGCTCGGCGAGCTGATCCATAGACCGACGTAATATTCACAGGCAAAAAGTGAGCGACTTTGTCAATCGGGTCCACAGATAAACCAAATGCCGTCATGGCTCTCGTAGTCCTCGGGAGCCCACAAAATCTTAACTAATGAACTTCCTAAAGTTCTAATCCAATTTATTGAGCTATAAATTTGAGCAATTTACGCTCGGCACCTCAATTCGCAATTTACGAGTTTTTCCCAAAAACCCGAAAATCCCTAATTTTTAACTTTTTCACAATTCGGTTTAAATTCGTCCTATAACATTCAATATATCCTTTATATCCTTAAACACGATAAATCTATTAATTACGAACCCTAAATCGACATTTTTAACAAAACCTAAACGAAAACCCTAAACGTATAACTCTACAAAAACGAAATCCTAAAGTCCGGAAACTATAGAATCATACCTAGGGTTACGATTGGAGGAGAAAACGCGAAGAACACGGATCGATCGGAGGAAGAACAGAGCTTGGAATGAGGAATGGCGTCGACGGCAAAGGAGAGGAGCTCTCTGGTTTCGTGGGCAACAGAGAAGAAATGAGAGAAATGAAATGAAGAAGAAATGATTTTGGCTAAATTTATAATATTGAATTGGTAAATTACCAAATTGCCCTTTCTTGAGTTTATATATTTGTTTCGTCCTTCGTTTCGCTAATCGGCCAAAGATTCGGATTCTCCAAATTTCCTTACTTTTCAATAGGTCCAACTTATTATTTGAGATTTAACAAAACTGTCCGTTCGCAATTTGGACCTCATTTACTATTTTTACTAACACGGCCTTTATATTACGATAGAGGTTATTACTCGGAATATAGCGTTATCATTCCAAAAATTCTCATAATTTCCTTAAAAGTCCTATAAATCGTTAGGATCTTAATGACGCTTTCCGTTCATAAAACTGATTTGATTTGACATATTTACAAGAATGTCATTATATAATAAGATAATAATATAATATTATTATTCCGTACAGCCGGGTATTACATTCCACCCTCCATATTCAGAATTTTGTCCACAAAATTAAATCATACAAATAACTCAGGATATCTAGTCATCATATCCTGCTGTCGCTCCCACGTAGTTTCTTCCACCTCGTGGTTCCGCCATAGGACCTTGACTAGCGGAATCTCTTTGTTGTGCAATACTTTGATGGAAATCTCCAAAATACGTATCGGCCTCTCCTCATATGTCAAGGTAGGCTGTATCTCGATCTCTGTAGTCTCCACGACATGCGATGGATCACGTAAACATCTCCGAAGCATACATACATGGAATACATCGTGGATACTTTCCATAGAAGCCGGAAGCTGCAGTCTATACGCCAACTTCCTGATCCTCTTCAAAATAGGAAAGGGCCCCACATAACGAGGGTTTAGCTTACCCCTCCTTCCAAATCTCGCAACGCCCTTGAACGGAGAAACCTTGAGATACACCTCATCTCCTTCTTCGAACTTTAGCTCTCTCCGCCTAGTGTCAGCATAGCTCTTCTGCCGGCTCTGAGCTACCTCGATACGCTGTCGGATAATGGCAATCTTCTCTGCCGTTTGCTGTAGAATCTCTGGACCAACGATGCTGGCCTCGCCAATCTCGTCCCAATATAACGGAGACCTACACTTTCGACCATACAACGCCTCATACGGAGCCATGCCAATAGTAGCCTGGAAGCTGTTGTTGTACGAGAACTCAACCAGGGGTAAATATCGGCTCCACGAGCCCTGAAACTCCAGCACACAAGCTCTGAGCATATCCTCAAGTATCTGATTTGTCCTCTCTGTCTGACCATCAGTCTGAGGATGGAATGCCGTGCTGAAATTAAGCTGAGTCCCCATAGCTCTGTGTAAGCTCTTCCAGAACTTCGATGTGAATCTCGGATCTCTGTCTGAGACAATAGAAACTGGAACCCCATGCAGTCTGACAACCTCCTGCACATATAGCTCGGCGAGCTGATCCATAGACGACGTCATCTTCACAGGCAAAAAGTGAGCCGACTTTGTCAATCGGTCCACAATAACCCAAATGCCGTCATGGCCTCTCGTAGTCCTCGGGAGCCCCACAATAAAATCCATGGAGATCTGCTCCCACTTCCACTCCGGAATCGGCAGTGGCAATAACGTTCCGGCCGGTCTCTGGTGCTCTGCCTTCACCTGTTGACATACTAAACAGGTCTCAACGTATTTGGCAACCTCCCTCTTCATGTTCGGCCACCAGAAGTGTTGTTTCAAATCCAGGTACATCTTGGTACTTCCCGGGTGCACAGAATATGCCGAAGAATGTGCCTCGGCCAATATCTCCTTCTTCAGATCCTCGTCGCTGGGCACGTACCACCTATGCCTGAACTTCAGAATACCATCCTCCGACAAATGGAAATCCGACGAGTCTCCCAATGTCATGCTGGATCGAAGCTCCTCACACTCCGTATCATTCTGCTGAGCCTCACGTATCCGATCCAGAATAGTCGGCCTGAGAGAAATGTTGGTGAGCATACTGGACAACTCTGCCACTATCTCTACATCGAACCTCTCAATCTCAGACCGCAGCGTAACTGACATCGCTGCTAATGAAGGTTGACTCGCAGAAGGCACTCTACTCAAAGCATCAGCTACCTTGTTCGCCTTTCCGGGATGGTACTTGATATCAAAATCATAATCTTTGACGAACTTAAGCCATCGTCTCTGTCGCATGTTCAGCTCCTTCTGTGTAAATAAGTACTTCAGGCTCTTGTAGTCAGAAAATATCTCGCACTGCTGCCCATACAAATAATGTCTCCATATCTTCAGTGCGAAGAACACAGCTGCTAACTCAAGGCCGTGCGTAGGGTAATTCTGCTCGTACGGCTTCAACTGCCGAGAAGCATATGCAATAACTCTCCCCTCCTGCATCAATACACAACCGAGTCCCACTCCAGATGCATCACAATAAATACTGTATCTGACACCTTCAACAGGTAACGCCAGTACTGGAGCGGTGGTCAATCTCTGCTTTAACTCCATAAAACTATCATTACAAGCAGACGACCATATAAACCTCTCGTTCTTCCGAGTCAACCGTGAAAGAGGAAGTGCGATCTTCGAGAATCCCTCTATAAACTTCCGATAATAACCGGCCAATCCGAGAAATCCACGCACCTCACGTACGTTCTTCGGCTGTGGCCAATCTCTTACCACCTGTATCTTGCTCGGATCCACAGAAACTCCGTCCTGTGATATAATATGGCCAAGGAAGTTCACTCTGTCAAGCCAAAACTCGCACTTCGAAAACTTTGGATACAGCTGGCGTTGACTCAGAATCTGTAAAACGATCCTCAGATATTCCTCGTGCTCTTCCTTCGTCTTAGAGTAAATCAAGATGTCGTCGATGAAAACCACCACAAACTTGTCCAGATACTCCTTGAAGACACGGTTCATCAGATCCATAAACGCTGCAGGGGCATTAGTAAGTCCAAAAGACATGACAAGGAACTCATAATGCCTATACCTCGTTCGGAATGCCGTCTTCTGAATATCATCCCTCCGGACTTTCAGCTGATAATAACCCGAGCGTAGGTCGATCCTGGAAAATATTCGGGCACCCTGTAGCTGATCAAATAAGTCATCAATCCGGGGCAGTGGGTACTTATTCTTCACTGTGAGCTTATTCAGCTCCCTGTAATCAATGCACATCCTGAGGGTCCCATCTTTCTTCTTGACAAACAGAACGGGCGCACCCCAGGGTGAAACACTGGGTCGAATAAATCCCTTCTCTAACAACTCGTCAAGCTGAGTCCTCAACTCTCTCAACTCAGCTGGTGCCAACCGATACGGGTTTTTAAACCTCGGCGCGAAGTTAGGATAAACATCAATAGTGAATTCAATCTCCCGATCCGGCGGTAATCCGGGAAGATCATTAAGGAATATATGAGAGAACTCTCTGACAATAGGAATGTCGCTCGGCTTTTCTCCGTTGAGCAACTGACAATCAAATACAGAGGCCAAATAAATAGAGCACGCACCTTTGAACTGCTCGTTGACCTCCATAGAATAAGAAATAGGCGAGCTACTCAATCGGTTCATCGCCTGATAAGAAAACTCGGCTTTCCCCGGGGGTCGGAAGGTCACTATCCCGGATCGACAGTCGATGGTGGCGAAGTGCTGCGCAAGCCAGTCCATCCCTAAGATAAGATCATACCGCTCTATGCTCATAACTATCAAACGAGCATAAAGGGTAATATCCCCCACTGAGATGACGTTGCCCTGGAGAATACGTTCTGACTGCATAAGCTCTCCAGAAGGCAGCATCACTCTATACTCGACCCCAGCTAACTCAGACTCTAGCCCCAATCTAGCCATGCATGCAGTCGATACGAAGGAGTGCGTAGCTCCTGTATCCATCAAAGTAAATACTGCAATGCCCATAAGTAAGATAGTACCTGCAATCACGGCAGGCTGAGCCTCATCATCTACGTCGCCAGGCTCGATAAATGCAAAAATCCTGGGCATAACCCTCCTCTGATCTCCACCCAACTGGTCTCGGCCAGGCTTCAGGCAATCTCTGACGTAATGGCCAAGTTCCCCATATCTAAAGCATCGGTTAGTGCCAACACGGCACTCACCACTGTGTTCCCTCTGACATATGGGGCACCACGGTATCTGAGAAGTCCCCTGTACTTGCTTCCCTTTACCCCGATCATTACCTCCCTCAAGAGGTCTCTTCACACCCCTCGGCTGCTGCTGGGGCTGCGCTCTAGGCTGCCCACCTCGGTTCTGCGACTGAGGTCGTATCTCACGGAAGAAGCCCTTAGCTGGCTCCCTCGGTCTAATACAAGTAGCTCTGGCAGCATCAATATCCAGAGCTCTGGCCGTGATGTCAGAATAGGGCACATCAATAATACCTGACACAACGACATGCATCCGAATCTCCGAATTAAGTCCCTCCATAAATTGGTGCACCTTCTCCTCATTATCGCTAACAAGACGAGGTGCAAATCTGGATAATGCCTCGAACTTCCGAATATAATCAGCAACCGAACCAGTCTGCTTCAGCTGCATAAACTCATTCCTCTTAGCCACTCGCACAGTGCGGCTGGAATATTTGTCAAAGAACACGGTCTTAAACTGCTCCCACGTCATAATAGATACATCCGTCATCACCTTGATCGAATCCCACTAGAAACGGGCATCCATCGCTAAGTGAAAGGTAGCATAAGCCACCTTGCTCCCATTCCCTGAAACTTCTGCATGCCCTGGTTATTGGGAACTATCAAATCCTGGGCCCTCTGGTTCTCCCGATTCACTAAGTCCGTAATCTGTTGCGCTTGCCGGTCCATATGCTGAGACTGGCGATCTATCAACTCCGTAAATCGATCTAGCGCGTCATCTCTAGGATCCCTTCCTCGAGTCATTCTTATAAAAATCCTATAAAAATCAAAACAATAATCCTAAGAAACAAAATCAAATCAAGCTATAAACAGACTTACAGTTGATGAAGGATGTCCGCGTAGTAGCTGTGCAGTCGAGCAGTCTACAGAACTGATTTTAAAACCCGGGAGCTCTGATACCATAATTGTAACATCCCTAAAACTGTACCCAATTTTACCCGTACTTTTTTTTTTATCCATATACTTGATTAAACTTTAAACGAGAACTAAATCGAAATCGGAAATTTAAATCCAACTCTTAAAGCTTTTTAAAACAATCATAAAAACAATTAAAATAAAACTATTTAAAACAGTTAAAACTATTTAAAACATTTATCAAATCGCACAGGGGCAGAACCGGAAAGCAGAGGAAAATGAAGCAGCGATCAGTCGCTGTAGGCGCTGCACAATGCAGCGCCCGATCGCTGCACTTTGCAGCGACCAAATTTCTCTATGGAATCCGAGATTCCAAAGAGCAAAAACACTAATTCATTTCTATGCAATTTCTCATTCCATCGACATTTATCATATAAACTTAAACCCAATCGAAAACCAACATTCATACACTCTCGCACCTTCATCCAGAACCGACTCGAACGTATTTAAAACGAAATACAGTTCCCTGAAAACGAACTGCGTGGTTATGTTTAAAACCTAAACAAATCCTCCTGTTTTTGAAATCTACCAAAACGATTATAAATTCAGTTCCAAAACATTTCAAAACATCACAATATAAACCTATCAGCTATACAGAACCAGACACCCTAATATGTTCATCTATACATACATATTATCCATTAAATCCCCCAAAATACTTACACAGACGTCCCCACGGGTCAAAACGCACCGACTGCTCAGCACACTCCCACGGGCCATTCTTCGTCAACTGCATCATACGTCAGGAGGAGGAACGTCGTCCTCACCTGGCTCAATGTCACCTACACCATACAGACACACTATGAGCTAAAAGACTCAGTAAATTCTACGTAAATGCAGATGCGTGCAGTGCATATGGAGTTCAGAAATCATGCATAACAGAGCGTGCCAGATAGTATATCACCGAGATCTCATCCCCCTAACCGAAGGGGGCCCATCCAGCGGTCGGACTACCCCGTGCTGTTAGAGGAGGGGGTACACGCTTACAACACGTACAGCCGTGCCTGAGCCCCACCTCGCGTGACCAGATAACAGATTACGTTCATTAATTACAGTACATGAGATGTGGTATTGGCCAGACCCTCAATCGGTCCGCACAATAGATCTGAGCCCC
The DNA here is from genome assembly GCA_022432975.1 of Begonia masoniana. Lineage (NCBI taxonomy): Eukaryota > Viridiplantae > Streptophyta > Magnoliopsida > Cucurbitales > Begoniaceae > Begonia > Begonia masoniana. The sequence continues at coordinate 18,946,570 of CM039511.1, forward strand.
CAATTTCTGGGCCACATCGGTTTTCAGAAAACATCGTGCGGTGCAGAAATTCGTTTTCATGCCAAGTTAAAATACGTGATGCATGAACAGTTCAATATACTATAAACAAACAATCATATGTACCATCAGGACAGTAAAAGAAATAACCTACTAAACGTCTACACCTAACTACCCAACCAATATAACTTTACACGAACAATATTTTAAGATCCTCGACGCGACATCGAAATACGGTGTAGGCCAATCGGCCAGAGTAAGTCACGAGAACTTACCTTGGGCGGGCTGCACTTCAAGCTCGGTCCACGAGAGTCGTTCTCCTGAAGCAAAACACGACATTCGTCGTTAAAACCAATTTGAGCTATTAAACGTCCAATCAACAAAACCTTAACTAAGGAACTTCCTAAAGTTCTAATCCAATTTATTGAGCTATAAATTTGAGCAATTTACGCTCGGCACCTCAATTCGCAATTTACGAGTTTTTCCCAAAAACCCGAAAATCTCTAATTTTTAACTTTTTCACAATTCGGTTTAAATTCGTCCTATAACATTCAATATATCCTTTATATCCTTAAACACGATAAATCTATTAATTACGAACCCTAAATCGACATTTTTAACAAAACCTAAATGAAAACCCTAAACGTATAACTCTACGAAAACCAAATCCTAAAGTCCGGAAACTATAGAATCATACCTAGGGTTACGATTGGAGGAGAAAACGCGAAGAACACGGATCGATCGGAGGAAGAACGGAGCTTGGAATGAGGAATGGCGTCGACGGCAAAGGAGAGGAGCTCTCTGGTTTCGTGGGCAACAGAGAAGAAATGAGAGAAATGAAATGAAGAAGAAATGATTTTGGTTAAATTTATAATATTGAATTGGTAAATTACCAAATTGCCCTTTCTTTAGTTTATATATTTCTTTCGTCCTTCGTTTCGCTAATCGGCCAAAGATTCGGATTCTCCAAATTTTTTTACTTTATCAATAGGTCCACTTATTATTTGAGATTTAACAAAACTGTCCGTTCGCAATTTGGACCTCATTTACTATTTTTACTAACACGGCCTTTACATTATGATAGAGGTTATTACTCGGAATATAGCGTTATCATTCCAAAATTCTCATAATTTCCTTAAAAGTCCTATAAATCTTTAGGATCGTAATGACGCTTTCCGTTCGTGAAACTGATTTGATTTGACATATTTACAAGAATTTCATTATATAATAAGATAATAATATAATATTATTATTCCGTACAGCCGGGTATTACAAATTGTGTGGTGGCAGAATTGTAATTATGAGGGATTGCAATTGGTATAAATAGAAAATGGAAACCTTAAACCTCACTGTAGCCGACACATTCACTCTCGGCGATTTCTCTCTTCTCTAGAGCTCTCTCTCTCAGCCAGCTACAGCTCCTTTCGGCGACCGATTCTTTAGTCTCCACCCCGAAGATTTCACGCCCTAGGTAAGACTCGACAATGTAGTTGCTGGTTAACCATTTTGAGCTCTGTTTTTTTTTAGCTAAGCTATGTAGTTTCGGATTCTTCAATGGCAGAGTTATTTTAGTGACATTTTAATCTGCATTTAGTAATGGCATTTCCGATTCGAATCTGGACATTAAGATAATCGACTGTGTACAGCTGCTAGGTTGAATCTGATTATTTAGGATCTGGAAACTGAATCCACGCACACAAGGTGCTGACTAGAGAATCTAGAAGTACAAATGTGTTAGATTCTAGGATAACTATTGGTTAGGACTTTTAGGGTTTTGTTTAACTCTGTAATGTGAAATGTTCTAGGTGAAGAAGATTGCAGAGAAGTGCTCCATTTGCTAAGGAAACCAGGTAAGTGAGTGAGTAAGATTTCCGGCCATTAGGGCCCTACATCTCAAGGGTACTAGGTAGAGGTGTTGTTTATGATGATAAATGTATTTGAGCTAATATCTGGTATGTTATGGTACTCAAATTGATGTTGTGATCTTTAACGAATGAATGACCTGCTTTGTAGCCTGATGATTTTAGAATGCTCATGCTCATGCATCACGAATATTTCTCATGCATATGAAAATGTTTTAAAAGCATGATTTTCCCTATGAACAAAAAATGAATATGAAACTTATGCAACAAGGATTAAGAGAGGGTTGGGGGCGGTTTAGCGTATGTCACTGTCCAAAAGGAGGACCATGAATACGACCCGAAAGGGACTATGTACACTCTCACTGTCAACCCCATTTTCGGCACAAATCCTCTCTTAATCCATATGATGAAAACGATGAATAAGAACACAAAAAGATCATGAACATGTGTTTTCTTTAAGCTGTGCATTCATGCATACATGTTAGCATTGCACTCCTTACTAAGCATTAGGCTTATAGTTTAAACCTTATGATGTAGGTGAAGAACAAACAGGTGAGGATTTCAAATTCTGCGAAGATGTTTAAGACTAGTTGCTGGATGGCACTCAGGGTGACAGTGTGTGACTGGAAAGGCGAATATGATCCTTGGTTGCTACCTTTAAGATATTAGTAAGGTTTATGAATATTGAAGTTTAAGTAGGAGGGATTTTTCTTAAAAACGTTGAATTCTAGTAAACTTGTCTGACTGATTTCTGAGTTGTGAATGATCTGTTTTATTTAAGTCTTCCACTATGCATACTCAGAATATGTCTATGGTTTGTGTCAATACAAGTTTGTGTTAGTCGTGTTGGGAGTTGTGGAATTTAGGATGTTCTCTGTAGGTAAATGTCAAGGGTTCATGTCCGTCGATGGATGTTTCTGTCGGTTTAAGTTGTTTGATAAGTTAAAGTTTCCAGTCGATCGGATGATGTCTTCCATAGGATGATGTCTTCTATCGGATGATGTCTTCTATCGGATGATGTCTTCCATCGGATGATGTCTTCTATCGGATGAGTGTATATAAGTTTTGTCGTTTAGCGATCGGATGGGGTCTCAATGTGTCACGTGGGATACACATGTCAATCGAATGATGTTGTTTATTTTATCGGATGAGTGTATATAAGTTTTGTCGTTTAGCAATTAGATGGAGTCTTAATGTGTCACGTGGGATACGCATGTCAATCGGATGATGTTGTTTATTCTATCGGATGATGTGGTTTATTTTATCGAATGAGTGTATATAAGTTTTGTCGTTTAGCGATCGGATGGAGTCTTATTGTGTCACGTGGGATACGCATGTCAATCGGATGATGTCTTCTATCGGATGAGTGTATATAAGTTTTGTCGTTTAGCGATCGGATGGGGTCTCAATGTGGCACGTGGGATACACATGTTGATCGGTGGATGTCTGCAAATCCATGCAGCCACGCGAACGATGAAGTCGTGAGGTCTGAGGGCACCTTCCTTCTGCCCGATCGTGTTATGAAATCAATGTCTGAGTTTAGTCGCTCTGCTCTGCGACTAGTTATGCCGACAGTTTTATGGATGAGTCAAGTGTTGAAGAGTTAGTTTTGTCAGATATGACAATGGTTTAAAGTTCTTTCTGTTAAAACAAAATGTGCAGAGAGAATATTTAGAGTAAAAGTTCCACAAAAATATGAATTAGTCTCGGCCCTTAACGGGGTCGTGACATTTAAACTATAAGCCTAATGCTTAGTAAAGAGTGCAATGCTAACATGTATGCATGAATGCACAAATTAAAGAAAACACATGTTCATGATCTTTTCGTGTTCTTGTTCTTGTTCATGTTCATCGTTTTCATCATATGGATTAAGGGAGGATTTGTGCCAAAAAGGGGGTTGACAGTGAGAGTGTACATAGTCCCTTGTGGGTCGTATTCATGTCCTTCTTTTGGACAGTGACATACGCCAAACCGCCCTCAACCCTCTCTTAATCCTTGTTGCATAAGTTTCATGTTCATATCTTGTTCATGGGAGAAATCATGCACTTAAAACATTTTCATATGCTTGAGAAATATTCATGATGCATGAGCATGAGTAATCTTAGTTCATCCGACTACTGAACAAGCCATTCATTCATCAAAGGATCATAACATCAACTCGAGTACTGAAGACAACCAGACGTTAGTACAGGTACTTTTAACATCATAAACAACTTCTACTTAGTATCCTTGTGATGTAGGTCCCTAATGGCCGGAAGTCTTACTCACTCACTTACCTGGTTTCCTTAGCAACTTGAGCACTTCTTTTCAAACTTCTTCACCTAGAAACATTTCACATCACAGTGTTAAATCAAAATCCTAACTAAAAGTCATCCTAGTACCTAACATAAATATTTCTAAATCTTCCTAGTCGAGTGCCTAGTGTGCACATATTAAACTTCCAGAACCTAAATAACCGGATTAAGTCTAACAACTAAACACGATCTGTTATCTTAATGTCCAGAATCGAATCAGAAATGTTATTACTAAACACAGATCATGATTGTCACTACCATTACTCTATTAGTGAAGAATCCGAAACCTTAAGTTCTAGCTGAAGATAGAGCTCTAAGTAATTACCCAGTAATTACATTGTCTAAGTCTTACCTAGAGCGTAGATTGTCGAAGTGGAGGCAGAAGAACTGGTCACCGGTGAAGGAATAACTGGCAGAGAGGGAGCTCTGGAAGGAAGGGAATCGCCGAGAGAGGAAATGTCGGCTACAGCGAGGTTTTAATGAGGCTTAAGAATTCCCATAACCTATTTATACCAATTAAAATCCACCTTAATTACAAATTTGCCACCCAACCTAGTTTCACTCAACTTGTAATAAATAAGTCTTGGAATTAATTTAAAATCATAAAGGTCAATAAAAGGGTGACAATTAAAATGGTTAAGAAAATCACCTGGCCGAAATTGTCGGGTGTTACAAATAATATTTATTTATTGTAGGTTATTCAAATTACAATTATTTATTTGTTTCAGTTTATTTAAAAAAATAATAATAAAATTGAAAAAATAGACAGAGTTTTGTTTGTTTTGTGACTTCTCCATAGCTATCTTCACACAGTTCATGCAAATTCAAATCACAAATATATACCCAACAGCCAGATTCCAGTACAAATACTATACATCAAGACATAAAATTAAAGTACATCAAATTTACAGACGATAAGTCAAATACATAAAATAAAATACAACATCTAAACTATACTACTGAGGAGGGACATCGTCGTCTTCGGACGCTAGTCAATCCGTCATTCTCTGAGTGAGCTCTCTAAGGGACTCACTGAAATAGTCTTATGACTCAACCACCTTTTCCTGTATCTCATACATACGCTGCATCTGTTGCTACTGTTGTTGGTGCACTTGATACATAAGCTTCAACAGTTGATGCATCTGCTGCTGCATCTCATACATTTGTTGCATATTCTGTATCATGTCCCAGCTACTACCAGCCTCAGGGGAAAATGGCGGTGCAGTGGCGGTGGCGGAGTCAGGGGAGGGGGCATCCTCTTCCATCTGAACATCCCGAGATGTGGAGGCCTCGAGATCTCCCTTCAGCATCTGGGACTTCGACTATACCCATCTGAGTCAAATGAGTCATGTCAAATACATCGACAGATCTGTGTGATCTCATCTGCTCTCCACTGGCCAGATGAAACTGATATCGTTGGACGATCTTCCAAATCAAAGTCTCGTACAACATATTCTCATTCTTGGTTCGCCCGACCTCATGCATGTGACATATAATCATGTATCCTGGGTCAAATATCGTGCCACTGTAGAGCTTCTCCATGACATACAGATCCATCCAGTTGACGAGATCTCTATGACCATTCCTCGGCAGTAGGGTGTGGCTGATCAAGTTATGAAGAACCTTAGCTTTGATGTTCAGGTTCTTCGATCTTGACTTCACGAACACTGCAATACCCAGATTGTAGTGGATTTTTCTAAGGAACTCTAGTCCCTCTGCTGTTTTAGCAAAATCACACTCTTGAGAAGCGTGATAATATGTCTCTGCATCTTCTACGATAAATCCGAGCAATTCATTGATAAGAGCTGGAGATACGACAATATCTATACCGAATAGGTACGTCTTCAAGTAGCCCGACCTCCCGGTACTAGTCAAGTTCGCATAAAATAAGCGAACAATTCTGTCGCAACTGTCGCCTCTCATGTCGTGCACCCCATGCAAGTAGATGACGTCAAGCATCTCCTTGATATCCAAAGACTCCCAACCGCTAAAGTTGGCAGTCTTCTCATAAATAATTGAGCGAATTCTCGTATCTCGCTCGAACTGCTCTTGACACCCCTGGTTACGAAATTCCATGACAAATAACCAGGAGGTGGATGCTACACTTGATACGGTGCCCGATTTGATGGGCCACGTTTTTCCATCCGGGGACCTTTTCGACCAATAAATTCTTAGGGGGTCTATTTTTGGGTTCAAGGGTTTTTTTGGATTTTCTTATTTTCGGGTTTTTTGGGATTTAAGGCGAGAAAATAGATCAGATTTGGGATTTTCCAAAAAAAAATTACGAGTTCTGGCAATTTTCAGCCCGGGCTTAGAGTTTTTGGCTCGGTTTTGGGATTTCCTGGAATGTTTTTTTGCAGATTTTGCCAAAAAAAGTTTTGGGATTTTCACAAAAAAATTTGAAGGATTTAGCGATTTTCAGTTAGTGCTTAAGGTTTTGACTTGGTTTTGGGATTTCTTTGAAGGTTTTTTTTTTACAGATTTCGGCAAAAAAATGCTAGGATCTGAGAATGTTGGCGGTAAAACGCTCCAATATGAGGATTTCAACGAGAGAAAAATCAGTTTTATGAAGATAAATCGTCCAAATGGGGCAGTCAGGTTTTATTTTAACACAGATCGGTCCCCCGTTTGAGGGTGAACACACCTGCATGTTCTTCAAACGGGGACTGTTCTACAAGGGGTCTTCAACCCCCTGTTCTTCACGTGTGTTGCACGTGGAGAACTCCCCGACAGAACGGGGGACCGTTCTGAAAAGAACAGTCCTTCATTCTATGTGTAAAATGCAGAACGGGGGGTTATCGGTTGACCGCCAAAAGTTTTTTTGATAGGTTTTTTATAGTTTAAGTTTTGTTTTGTTATGATTAATACTTTGAGGATTTTTTAAAAAAAAAATCTCATTCTTCGATTGTGAAAATATTTTTAACTTTAATAAAAAATCATAAAATAAAGTAAACTATGCTAGAATCCATACAATACATTTTACCAATGTAATTATCACCAAGCCTCTAACATCACATCATATCATCTTGAAAAACAAACCGTTCATGACATTGAAAAAATAATATTAATAATAATAAATTATTAAAATAAAACAAACTACTCAAAAATTCATACATTACATTATACCTATTTGTAATAATCACCAAACCAATAACATCAAATCACATTGGAAAAATAAAAAATATGGTAATAAAATTAGAAAATAACATTGAACCAAATAAAATAAACTATTCCATAATGCATGCAACACATTCTAAAAATTATTAAAACTAATTTGAATTCCAAAGTATGAGCTTAATTTGAAACACACTCTAAACTAAAATTCCTAATAACTAAAATCTTAAACTGTCCAAAATGTAACAAATCAAATCATGACAGGGGGCCGATCACCCCCGTTCTAAATTTGCGCCGATCTAAATTGTATGGCCCCTCGTTTTGTCCAGTGCTTATGTGAGACTGGACATATTGGGTTGGGGGTCGATGTGGGGGTGAAGACCCCCCGTTCAACGTGCACTGCAAATGATTCGAGAATGGGAGGTCACCGCCCTGGATCGGCCCCTCATTCCTTGCCTCCCCATTTTAGAGGTCGGCCGGGAACAGGGGATCATCGCCTCAGATCGACCCCTAGTTCCTTGCCTCTCCCATTCCAGAATTTATCGGGAACAGGGGGTTCCTGCTGCAGAACGGCCCTCCGTCCCCTGCCTCTCCCATTTTAGGGGTGTAACGATCCCTTATCCCAGCAAGATATTGTCCGCTATGGGGATTGGGCCGCAGCCCAATATCCTCCCCTCACGGCTTTGTTTGGCGAGAACTTACAAGAAGGTCACCCAACCTGGAATTGCTCTCGCCGAAGCACTTTTAACTTCGGAGTTCTTATGGGATCCATTGCCAATTGTGCTCCAAAACGCATCTTACTATATTGGGAGGGATCTCTTACATATGTTTCATTTCCACATACTTCCCCAAGCGATGTGGGATTGTGACGACCCCCTCTTTACGACCTGTCACCTTCCGGTTCGCCCGTGCGGTCGTACCGCCATCCGGGTTCCGGTTCGTGCAGCCATCGTACCATACGTGCACATTCGGGTCGTCACAATCACCCCTCTCGGGGGCCCAACGTCCTCGTTGGCCACATTTTCGGTTGGGTACAGGCTCTGATACCATTTGTAACGACCCCTTATCCCAGCAAGATATTGTCCGCTCTGGGGATTGGGCCGCAGCCCAATATCCTCCCCTCACGGCTTTGTTTGGCGAGAACTTCCCGGAAGGTCACCCAACCTGGATTTGCTCTCGCTGAAGCACTTTTAACTTCGGAGTTCTTATGGGATCCGTTGCCAATTGTGCTCTAAAACGCGTCTTACTATATTGGGAGGGATCTCTTACATATGTTTCATTTGCACATACTTCCCCAAGCGATGTGGGATTGTGAAGACCCCTCTTTACGACCTGTCACCTTCCGGTTCGCCCGCGCGGACGTACCGCTATCCGGGTTCCAGTTTGTGTAGCCATCGTACCATACGTGCACATTCGGGTCATCACAAGGGGTCTCAGGAACGAGTGGTCATCGCCCTGGATCGGCCCCCCGTTCCTTGCCTCTCCCATTTCAGGTTCTCGGGAATGGAAGTTCACCGTCCCGGATTGGCCTCCTGTTATTGGCCTTAACTTTTGAGTAGAATGAGAATGAGAGGTCGCTGCCCCAAAAAGGCCACTCGTTGTCAATTGTTTTGCTTGAGAACAGAGGGCCAATCTTCGACACTATATAAGGAAACAACCCTCCATTCTCAACCCCCACTGGCAAAAAAATCCTAAAACCTCTACTCTTTCTTACTCCAACGAATTTTCACTATATTAGCGACGTGGATGGATTCTGATTTGAATAGATCAGTTGATTTAGACGAGATAATAACTTGTGATGACAATATAGACTGGTATTCGTACTCCACATCCATATATGGCGATCTTCGGGCATTTGATCACCTAGAAAGTAATTAAGAAATAGAGGTGCAATCGACATCGAAAACTATAGACAAGGAGCTTTGAACATTGGTCGACTTGGAGGATGATGAAGTTGAAAGCATACCGATAAGAGAAAAAATTTCGATGAGATTTTATCTGAGAAAAAAAATATAGTTCTTTAAAGGCAATTAAAAAAGAAATAGTATAATATGCTTTGAATAATGATTATGAGATCAAATTAATTAAAAGTTAATCTCGACAACCGACGACAGTGTGTGAAGACGGATGTGATTGGTGACTGTATGGTTCAAAGATGCAAAATGAGCTTACAGACTTACTTGGTGGGCTCTGCCGATAATGAGTCATGTGTATTCGAAAGAATGTATATGTGTCTAGTTGCTTGCAAGGCAGATTTACTGCAATGTGGTAGACCTATTATCTGTTTTGATGGTTATCATCTAAAGGGCTCCTGTCCCGGCTAATTACTGACAGCCATCAGTATTGATGGCAACGATAAAATATATCTCGTTGTTGTTGCCAATGTGGAATCAGAGTGTATGAACTCATGGACGTGGTTTTGAATTTATTGAAGGAACGCCTACGGACTGAATCGGGATACATATGGACATTTGTTTTAGATCGACAAAATGTATAATGTATTTTCAATTGTTCTTTCAAATATTGAGGCATTGTGGTAGTTACATTCTTTTATATTGACTATATTGTTCTTTAAAATATTAGAGGTTGTTGCATGCTATGCAGCAAGAATTACTATCAGCCGAACATCGTTACTGCCTCCGACATATGTACCCAAATTTTAAAAATTAATTTTGAGGCAGAATATAGAGATGCAATGTGGAATGCGGCTATAACAACCACAATTTTTCATTTCGAGAGAGAAATGAGGAACTTACATCAGATTAACCCGGATGCCCATGTGTATCTTTGAGGCACAAATCCTAGATATTGGGCTAGTCATGCATTTTCTTCGATCCCCAAGTGTGATTTGAGATTGAATAATGTATGTGAGTCATTCAATGCAATTCTATTACCTGTTAGGGACAAACCGATTCTGACCATGTTTGAGATGATCTGAAAGTGCTTGATGACTAGGATTGTGAAAAATACAAGAAGATGACCTCGTCAACAGACGTCTTGTGTCCCTAGATAAGAAAAAGCTTGTGAAGCTAGAACGTGCAGCTCAAAATTAGAGTGATATGTTTGCTAGAACTACACGATTTGAGGTCAGCAATGACAACAAACTATATGTCATCAACATGAATACATGTGTGTGCAACTACTACAAGTGGGAGTTTACTAGAATCTCGTGTGTCCATTTCATTCTCTGCATTCATTTCATGAGACTAGCACCAGAAAATTACGTTCATCAATACTATCACTGGGGAACTTATCTATAGATGTACTCACACTTCATTAATCCCTTTAGCGGCAAACACATGTGGCCGCTCGTACAAAATATGAAGCAAATTCTTCCGCCCATAAGATAATGCCAACCTGGTAGGCCAAAGAAGAAAAGAGTGTGAGATATCAATCAGCCACCAAGTTCGACAATTACTAGGATGAACGCAATGATGTCGTGTGGTATATGTTGGCGTTATGGGCATAATAGTCGCACTTGTCCTGATAGGAAATCCACTTTAGGCGGTACTTCCGCTTCTGCTTCGCAAGATGCATTTATGGGTTTTCACACATATGACGGACTACAGGTACATTTTAATACATTTCGCTCATAAGCACACTTTTATTATTTTCTAATATAATTTTCATTATGTGTAGGAATCTTCTATACACGAAGTGACGTAAAGGTATGACTATTTGGGCTGTAATTTCTATAAAAATGTGTAATTTAGTGAGATAAAGTTGTAAAAATGGGCAGAGTTTCTTTTGTTTTATGACTCTTTCATAGCTAACTTCAAATAATTCCTGCATATTCAAATCACAATTTTATAATCCAAAGCAAGTTTCAGATAATTAAGTACAAACATAGAGTAAAACTATAAAGTACAGCTATACACCACATAACATAAACTAAATGACAAGCATAAAGTTAAATACAATCATATTACTCATAGTACAAATATAAAGTAAAGTACATAAAATGAAATACAAAACATAAACTAAACTATGGTGGGACATCGTCGTTATCTCGTTCCACCCAATCCATGAGGGTTTTCCTTAGCTCTCTATGAGATTCAGCTAGCTCTCTCTGTGACAATGTGAGCTCCTCGACTCTGCTTATGAATAACTTCAGTCTCTACTTCATCCTGTCCCATATACTAGCTGTCTGGGGGGACAATGGCTGAGCAGAGGCGTCCTCCATAGGAACATCTTCAGAGGTGGAGGCCCTCTAATCTCCCTTGAACACCAAAGTCCCGTCGACTTCAACTAGACCCATCCGAATCAAATGAAGCCTATCAAATACATCGCTGGAACTTTGTGTTCTCATATGCTCTCCAGTAGGTAGCTGAATCTGAGCTTGCTCGAAGATTTTTTGAATCAACGTGTCGTACGACATATTCTTGTTGCATGTTCAATCGATCTCATTCATGTGACCTAAAATCACAAAGTCTTCTTGTTGTACAGTTTCTCCATCACATAGAGATCCATGCAACTCACAAGATCTCTATGTTTATCCCGAGGTAGAATGATGTGGGTTATCAAATTGTGAAAAACTCGAGCTCTGACGTTCAAATCGTTTGATCTTGGCTTCACGAACCCCACTGATGTTGGAATTGTGATGAATTTTCCTAAGGAACTCTAGTTCCTCGGTCGATCTGAAAAAATTACAATCTCGAGAAGCATGGTAGTATATCTTCAACTCAATCCCTTCTCTGGCAAACCCGGCCAATTCATTAATTGTCTCTTGAGGTATAACAATCTCTGTATCAAGGATGTACATATTCAAACATCATGTCCTCCCGGTAGAGGTCAAGTTCGCATAAAACAAGTGAACAATTCACTCGCAGCTATAGCCCCTCAATCCATACACCCCGTGTAGGGCGATTCTGTCGAACATCTCATTGATCTCCAACGACTCCCAACCTTTAAAGTTGACAGTGTTCGAATGAATAACCGAGCGGTTTGACATATTCCGCTCAAACTGCTATTGACACATTTGATTTTGAAATTCAATAGACAAATACCCAGTTGGCGGTTATCGCGCTTGACTCGGAACACCTGTGACGACGGTGCCCAGTTTGTTGGACCCCTTTGAGATGGTCCTCCTTGCAAAAATGGTGGGTGATTTGGCAAAGTACGTTCGATCGGGCCACCTTGTGATGGACCTCCTTGTGATGGGGCAACCTTTCTAATGTGAATCTCACATCAGTTCTAGAGAGTCGCCTGGGCTGGGTCCAAACCTCCACTCTTGAGCATACTTTTGTGGTGAAGTTAGGGGTTTCTCATATCACTTGGTATCAGAGCCTAACCTTTGTGGGTCAGTGTGAACACATCAAACAGATCGCCGACTGAGGCAGATGACTTTACGGATCTGATAGATTACCGATTGAGGCAGTCGCCTTTAAAGAGTGTGAGAATGATGTGAATCTCACATCGATTCTAGAGGGTTGTCTGGGTTAGTATATATGTTAGGTCCAAACCTCCACTCTTGAGCGCGCTTTTGTGGTAGAGTTAGGGGTTTCTCATATCACTCTTGAGCATGATTTTGTCCTTGATCTGCTTCACTTTTCCTCTCGTTATTGGTCCAGCCACTTGTAATGTATCTGTCTTGATCTCCACTCTTGGTTCACATGACCTTGAAGGTAGAGAGACAGTAACAACGGCGTAGAAGTAACCGTCAACTGTGTTCAAACCAAATGCCTTGGAAACCAAATATCTGAATAAGGAAGAGAGTCCCTCCACTTCCAAGGATAAGTTCGAACAGCGAGCAACAACTACGCCCTCTTCCACCCAGGCCAAACTGACTCCTACACCAATCGCTCCAACGAGATCAATGTTTCAAATGTCTTGGGAGAAGACATATCGGAATCAATGCCCAAATAAGTGAGTGATGGTGCTGCGAGACAGAGAAGAGGTCGAGTCCGAGGCTAGTGATGATGAGGTTGAGCCGAATATGCCGTCATTGGAGGACGTTTTCACGGATGATGAGGAGGTAGGATGACATGTCTAGGGGCCCAGTCACTCAAAAATCCAACAAAGGCCCAACTTTAATATTCTTCTTACTTATTACGTGTTTTCTTTTGTAGGTATTGAAGATGCGGCATGGAAGCCAAACTTGACGGACATGGATTACCCCCTTCACCTTCTATCATGGAGTACCTCCTTGGAGAAATCGGATTACCATGAAAAAATCATTAAAGCACTAGCTGGAGTATCAGAAGTCAAAATTTGTCTTCCGGGAGACAACTCCATGTAATTTTAGTCTTTTTTCTTTTTTTCTTTTATTTTACAAACTCTAGGCCATTAGTTAGACTTTTATCACCATTTAGACTTTGACACGTATAGTGGCTTGATTGGGGTGACTACCACTTGGCCCATTGTGGAGTTATAACATGACCATCACTACTTGGCCCATTACTAGGCCCATTTTGGAGACATCACTTGGAGCTTCACTTGGCACCTTTTGGAGACATCACTTGGAAGATTCATCACTTGGAGGATCACTTGGAACATTTGGAGGCACCATTCTAGGAGGCACATTCAGCCTACTCTTTTGGAGTTTCATTTTCTGCTCATGGAGTTTCAAGCCCAAACTTGCATTTTCAGCCTTGCAAGGACATGTTAGTGAGCTCATGGATGGATGACTTGGCGCCATACCCACCATTGATCACTTTTGGGGTGGCCCATCTTTCCACCATTGGATTTGTGCTTGTTGGACTTGATCTTGACCATCTACTTCTTTTTTTTTCATCAACGACCCTCATTACATCTTACTTTTGGAAACCCTAATCTACCCTAGGTCTCTATATATAGTATACTCTTTGTAATGGTTAAATTTTTTTTTTGCCAAATTTGAATAGAATTTTGTTTTCCTTTTGAGCATTGCTCTTGGAGTCCACGGTTTGTGCCAAAACCGTGAAGGAGTATCCATTGATATCCAAGCCTAAAGGTGCTTGAATATCTCTTACCCTTCTTCTTCCTCTCTCTTTGGAGAGCAGATAGGTTGAAGAAGGCAAACCTTTCCCAAGATGGTTGGTGTTTCCTTTGGGAAAATATCTTTGCCTCAAAGCAAAACATAAGATAGCTTTGGGGGCCTCCAAGGGGTTATCCTTCACCACAATTTTTCATTCATTTTCGTTCATCTTTTTGCGTTGCCATTGTCACGACTTTTCTTCCTAACACAATCTTTTAGATTTCATCTTTTTATTGCATTTCATGTCAACTTCATCTTCATCCTCATTTTTTCACAAATCCGAGAGCACACTATCACCTGAGCACCTTTAGTTCTTTGTGGGTTTTGAGCCAACTCTTTTTTTTTTTTTTTGGCTTGGCTCGTCAAGTGGTATCAAAGATTGGAGCTTCCTCTAAGCATTTTTCTTGCAAAAAAAAAAAATCGTTTAAAGTTTCAGCACAAAATCGATTTTAAGTGATTCAAAAATCGGGTGAAGAACAAAAGGGTGTTTAGTGCATTTCAAAAATCGATTTTCTAAAGCTAATGTTTTATTGATTTAAAATCCAATTTTCATCAGTTTTTCTTCCCTTTTTTTAGCTCTTTCTCTTCAAATTTTCATCCCCTACTAATCTCTAGTTGACCATTTTTCAGATTAATGAGAGTCGATTGAAGTTTGGAGCACATTTGTGGCCGCAGGTGTGGGTGTCACTCTACCCGGTTCTAACATTTTTTTTTATCTTCTTTTATGTTCTTCTTTTACGTTCTATATTTTACATTTACATCATCATATTCTATCATATAATTGTTCTAAGTGATAATATAACTAACCTATTAAGAATTTTTTCAAAAGAAAGTTAAGTGGGATCGGTTTTGTGCAAACAAGCAACAAAACCCATTTTGGTCGATTCCTTATTGTTGATTTGTGTTATTATTGTGTTGCTTTTTATTCTATTTTTGTTCTAATCTTAATCTGGGCTTATTCTGAATATATTGTGGTGTCATTGTGAAAAATTTGGTTGTTTGATTAAGAATTGAACTGGTCAATTTTGAGCATTAATTTGCCCATAAGGTGCTTGTGTAAATGCCTCATTGAAAATTTGAATTTATCTTTGTGGAATCTGTTTTAATTAACTAATAAGCACCTTAGATTTTAAGTATATGCATGACATAATATGTTCTCAAACTTAGTTGTCATGCTAATTGATTTTTTAAAGCATTAAGTGTTAATATAAGTGCGAAAAAAAAATCCGCTTGTTAACTGAATTTAATTCACATTTTACACTTGAAAATCCATCAACTTTAATTGTACATCTTGCTATATTTGATTTCCATTGCATTGTTATAAAGTTATATCACATAAGTAATGCAAAAGTAATCAAATTTGGTAGGAATTAATCTATTTTTGGCTTGGCTAAAATCAAAACTAAAAACTATTTTTTTTATGATAAGTATAATTGTGGCTTATTTGGGTTTGAAATTCACTAAGATTTAGTATGATCTTTGCATGATATTGTCATAGTGACTTAGTATTAAAGTTATAAGACTTAATTAATTCATAAAGTCACTAAATTTGAGAAGATAATCAATTAATTTAGTAATAATGTCTCAATCAATTTTATGCTTTGTTTAAATTTTTTTATTTCTAGTTAAGTTTTTGCATCTAGTTTTGAATTAGGCGTTCCTCATAATTAATTAGACAATCATATCCCCTTTTTCCCTTTAAGTAATCAACTTTAATTATTTAAAAATAAATAAATTAAATTAAAATTGAAATTAAATTTAAATCAAAATTAAAAAAAAAATCAAATTTTAAATATCCCTCACATTAAAAAATGGTGAATACTGGGAGAAGAATTATCCGAGGCGAATTTGATTTTGATGAACTTAACCATAGTCATTTTGTTTATTATAAGGATAATAACATCTATGACCAATTATATCTAAAAACTATGACAATAGATATCAATTGAGCTATTCTAGGATAAAAAGAAATGTTCATTCAATAAGATATAAAATGTTTAAGGAATATCACTCAAGGTATTATCCTAAGTCTTCCAATTCTAAGAAACAATATAGCCATGAATATCCATCCACTTATGAAGAAAGCTTAAGAGATAAAATGAGGTTAAGGACTAGGGTCAATCATCAACCAATTCTACCTTCCAAACGGCTTGATGATGGAAGTTTAAAACAACTAGATGAGCTTAAACACCAATGGGAAGATATTGCCTAATTTTTGGAAAAAAAGATAAAAGAACCTTTAGAGGACACTTGCAAAATCACTAGCCATCCCTAGCACACCACCTCCTATGCCCCTAAAGCCTAATGAATTTGATGAAGAATCCTTAAGTGAGGATGAGAGTAAAGAGATTGAAAAGGAAACACCTAGTATAAGTGAAGAAGAGGAAGATATACTAGAATAAGAGTTGTGTTATCCCGAAGAGGGTCCACTTCTTGAAATGGACAATCAAGTGGATAAAGGGTGAGCTGAGGTCGACCTTATTGAAGATTTTGAGGTTGATGAAAAGTTGGACCATGAATCGGTTGAACAAAAGGTTGAAATTTTAGAATAAAATTTTTAAAGAATCCCCTACTTCTAGGGTTTCATCAATGATTTTGGGATTGCGGAACTATTTGAAAAATGATTTTTGAGGATAAAAGTGAACTAGTGGTATAATCTAGTGAACCTCAAGAGAAAGAGTCTGAACCAAGGAATCCAAACTTTTGGTAGCCTAAGAAGAGAAGACAAAGAAATCTTCTCCTACTCAAGCAAAATTTGGAGTCATCTATGCTAAAAAAAAGAGCAACCCCGAATCAAGTGGTATGATAATTTTTTTTTGATGAAGCACCCACACAACAACTCTAAACAATACCCTTTCTTAGATTTAATGAACTTTCGGAAGAGAGGGTGGATGAAGTAGAGGAACCTTACCCCTTGGAAGAAGTGACAACATTGTATATTCTCTCAACTACTTATTAAAGTAGGTCTTATCAAGTAAAGAGGATTTGAGTGAGAGAACATCTATGAGATTGGTAGTATGATCATAGGCCTATCTTATTCTATCCAATTTGATGATATGACAAATTCGACTTTCAACCAATTTGTGGAGACTTCCATCTTTGCTAGGAAAATTTGAAGGAAGTATTTTATGCCTTAGATCCTATAATATATTTAATGACAATAATACCCATTATGCACCTAAGGAAAACTATAAACTGGCTACATCTAGCATATGACCCCTAGACTTCTTAACTTGCAATGGGGTGAATTAGTCAAACAACTAACATTCTCATTTGGACATTACCAATTTTACCATCGTACTAAGGAAAAGAAGTTAGTGATTTGGTAGCCAAAAAATGTCCACCCTCCGGCCATTTGATCACTTGGATTTAAGGATTGGTTGGAGCCAAGAATATCTCAAGATTTATTTGGATGTTGAGCCTACATTTGTGGTCATAAAGTTAGAAGGATTAATTCTTTGATCAATGAGTATAATAGGAACCGCATGCTACCACATTTGGAATTCGACTACTTTGGAAACCTTCACTCCATCACTGAGCAAACACCCTTCAAAGTAGCTCACGAATTCAATCATTCCACCTTCACCAAAGAACTTTTTAGTAAGACCACCCGACTACCATATCAAGAAGACTATTGGTGAATGAGAGACTTTCAATCTATATGCTAATGGAGACTATACCATCAACGCATTCAAATTCCAAGCGCTTTAGAGAGTTTTGATGAAGCCAGTGGACGGATTTGGAGGAGACAATACGGAAGAAAAGAAACGCAACCCAATGGATTAGAGGTCAAATCTCCAATACCCTGGCGATGATGACATGCTAGGGGCCACAATCACTCGACGACCACCAAAGCCCCAAATTGAATATTTGCCTTACTTAGACGTGTTTTACTTTTGTAGGTGTTTGGAAGATGGCGACATGGGCGCTAAATTGACAGCGCCTGATCAACCCTTTTATCTTCTGTCATGGAGTAAGCCTTGGAGAGCCAGGTACATGAAGGAAATCATTAGAGCACTTAGATGAAGAATAACAAAAGCGAAATTTGTCTTCTAGAAGACAACTCCACATGTAATTTAGTCTTTTTTTTTTTTTTCTTTTATTTGGCAAACTCTCGGCCATGTAGTTAGATATCTTATTTTAGACTTAGTTCACGTATGGTGGGTTGATTGGGGTGACACCACTTTGGCCCATTGTGGAGTTATCACATGACCATCACTACTTGGTATTACTAGGCCCATTTAGAGACAGCACTTGGATGCGCAATAGCACTTTTGGAGACACATTTGGAAGATCCTTGGCAAATTTGGACTCATCACTTGAAGGATCATGGAGCATTTGGAGGCACCATTCTAGGAGGGATCAGTCGGCCCCACTCTTTTGGATTTCATTTTGGCCATTGAGTTTCAAGCCGAAGCTGCATTTTCAGCCTGCGAAGGAATGTTTAGTAAGA
>CM039511.1:18965344-19042587 GCA_022432975.1 Begonia masoniana
AAAACACCTTCTTGGACGCGCAACTAAGGCCTAGTAATGCGCTTGATGAAGCATTAGAAACTTCACTTCAATCGATTTGTTCCAAAAGAGTCGAAACGTATCAAGCAAGTGATGTGGTGTGTTACATGACTTGTTGTTAGGAACCTACGTATCATTTCACATCAAGGTTTTAACTGAAGTGAGAGAACGACGTGTATTGACGGACACAACAATCTTCTTGGACGCGAAACTAAGAACTTAGTACTGCGCTTGATGAGATATTATGTAGAAATTCACTTAAATCGACTTGTTTCCAAAAGAGCCTCGAAACGTATCAAGAAATGAGGTTGTGTGTTCCATGAGTTGGTTAGAAACTACGGTATACATTTCACATCAAGGTTTTACGTGAAGTGATTGCGAACGAGTGCTATTGAGGGACCCAACACCTTCGTGACGCGGAAACGAGGACTTAGTAATCGCTTGATGAAGATTATTAGAACTTAACTTCAAACGATTGTTTCCAAAAGAGTGGAAGTTCAGCAAAATGAGTTGTGTGTTACATGACTTTGGTTAGAACCTAAGGATCCATTTCACATTCAATGGTTTTACTGCAGGGATGAGAACGAGTGTATGAGGACCCAACACAATCTTTGGACGCGAAACTAAGAATTAGTAATCGCTTGATGAAGCATTAGAAAACTCACTTCAATCGATTTGTTCAAAGAGTCGACGTATCACGCAAAGGAGGTTGTGTGTACATGGGACTTGTGTTTTTTTTTTTTTTTTTTTTTTTTTTTGTTAAATCTCAAATAATAAGTTGGACCTATTGATAAAGTAAGGAAATTTGGAGAATCCGAATCTTTGGCCGATTAGCGAAACGAAGGACGAAACAAATATATAAACTAAAGAAAGGGCAATTTGGTAATTTACCAATTCAATATTATAAATTTAACTAAAATCATTTCTTCTTCATTTCATTTATCTCATTTCTTCTCTGTTGCCCACGAAACCAGAGAGCTCCTCTCCTTTGCCGTCGACGCCATTCCTCATTCCAAGCTCCGTTCTTCCTCCGATCGATTCGTGTTCTTCGCGTTTTCTCCTCCAATCGTAACCCTAGGTATGATTCTATAGTTTCTGGACTTTAGGATTTGGTTTTCGTAGAGTTATACGTTTAGGGTTTTCGTTTAGGTTTTGTTAAAAATGTCGATTTAGGGTTCGTAATTAATAGATTTATCATGTTTAAGGATATAAAGGATATATTGAATGTTATAGGATGAATTTAAACCGAATTGTGAAAAAGTTAAAAATTAGGGATTTTCGGGTTTTTGGGAAAAACTCGTAAATTGCGAATTGAGGTGCCGAGCGTAAATTGCTCAAATTTATAGCTCAATAAATTGGATTAGAACTTTAGGAAGTTCCTTAGTTAAGATTTTGTTGATTGGACGTTTAATAGCTCAAATTGGTTTTAACGACGAATGTCGTGTTTTGCTTCAGGAGAACGACTCTCGTGGACCGAGCTTGAAGTGCAGCGCGCCCAAGGTAAGTTCTCGTGACTTACTCTGGCCGATTGGCCTACACCGTACTTTGATGTCGCGTCGAGGATCTTAAAGGATTGTTCGTGTAAAGTTATATTGGTTGGGTAGTTAGGTGTAGACGTTTAGTAGGTTATTTCTTTTACTGTCCTGATGGTACATATGATTGTTTGTTTATAGTATATTGAACTGTTCATGCATCACGTATTTTAACTTGGCATGAAAACGAATTTCTGCACCGCACGATGTTTTCTGAAAATCGATGTGGCCCAGAAATTGGGGGCTCAGATCTATTGTGCGGACCGATTGAGGGTCTGGCCAATACCACATCTCATGTACTGTAATTAATGAACGTAATCTGTTATCTGGTCACGCGAGGTGGGGCTCAGGCACGGCTGTACGTGTTGTAAGCGTGTACCCCCTCCTCTAACCGCACAGGGTAGTCCGACCGCTGGATAGGCCCCCTTCGGTTAGGAAGATGAGATCTCGGTGATATACTGTCTGCGACGCTCTGTTATGCATGATTTCTGAACTCCATATGCACTGCACGCATCTGCATTTACGTAGAATTTACTGAGCCTTTTAGCTCATAGTGTGTCTGTATGGTGTAGGTGACATTGAGCCAGGTGAGGACGACGTTCCTCCTCCTGACGTATGATGCAGTTGACGAAGAATGGCCCGTGGGAGTGTGCTGAGCAGTCGGTGCGTTTTGACCCGTGGGGACGTCTGTGTAAGTATTTTGGGGGATTTAATGGATAATATGTATGTATAGATGAACATATTAGGATGTCTGGTTCTGTATAGCTGATAGGTTTATATTGTGATGTTTTGAAATGTTTTGGAACTGAATTTATAATCGTTTTTGGTAGATTTCAAAAACAGGAGGATTTGTTTAGGTTTTAAACATAACCACGCAGTTCGTTTTCAGGGAACTGTATTTCGTTTTAAATACGTTCGAGTCGGTTCTGGATGAAGATGCGAGAGTGTATGAATGTTGGTTTTCGATTGGGTTTAAGTTTATATAATAAATGTCGATGAAATGAGAAATTGCATAGAAATGAATTAGTGTTTTTGCTCTCTGGAATCTCGGATTCCATAGAGAAATTTGGTCGCTGCAAAGTGCAGCTACTGGGCGCTGCAAAGTGCAGCGCCTACAGCGACTGATCGCTGCTTCATTTTCCTCTGCTTTCCGGTTCTGCCCTTGTGCAATTTGATAAATGTTTTAAATAGTTTTAACTGTTTTAAATAGTTTTATTTTAATTGTTTTTATGATTGTTTTAAAAAGCTTTAAGAGTTAGATTTAAATTTCTGATTTCGATTTAGTTCTCGTTTAAAGTTTAATCAAGTATATGGATAAAAAAAAAGTATGGGTAAAATTGGGTACAGTTTTAGGGATGTTACACAATTAGCAATCAAATAAGCCTTGGCATTAAATTCAAATCAAAGGACCAAAAATAAAGGTGACAGTTAATTCGATTAAAAAGATCACCTGGCCGGGATTGTCGGGTGTTACATTAAACCTTATGATATAGGTGAAGAACTACCAGGTGAGGATTTCAAGTCTAATGAGGATGTTTAAGGCTGGTTGCTGGAAGGAGTTCAAGTTGTTAGTGTGTGGCTGGAAGGCGATTTCAACTCCTGGTTACTACCTTTATCATATTAGTAAGGTTATGAATACTAGGTCTATGTAGGATGCTTTCTTAAAACAATGGATACTGGAACCTGACTGACTAACTTCTGAGTTTGAAAATGATCGTGAAATGAAAGAATGATCTGTTTTGTTAGAGTCTCTCGCTACACGTATTCTAGATAAGACTATGGTCCAACTGTGTGTTAGTTTATTCAGTCATGTTGAAGTTTGTGAGAGTCTGGAAGTCTCCTGTCTATCGGATGATATCTTCCATCGAATGATGTCTTCTATCGGATGATGTCTTCTATCGGATGATGTCTTCCATCGGATGATGTCTTCTATCGAATGATGTCTTCCATCGAATGATGTCTTCTATCGGATGATGTCTTCCATCGGATGATGTCTTCCATCGGATGATGTCTTCTATCGAAAGGGGTATAATGAGTCACGTGATGTGCACGTGTCAATCGGTAGATGTAGGTTTTTCTATTATCGGCAGGAGTATGTATTAGGTTTTGTCGTTTTGTGATCGGATGAAGTTTAATGAATCACGTGGGATGCATGTGTCAATCGGTAGATGTAGGTTTTTCCATTATCGGCAGGAGTATGTATTAGGTTTTGTCGTTTTGTGATCGGATGAAGTTTAACGAATCATGTGGGATGCATGTGTCAATCGGTAGATGTAGGTTTTTCCATTATCTGCAGGAGTATGTATTAAGTCTTGTCGTTTTGTGATCGGATGATGTTTAATGAGTCACGTGATATGCATGTGTCAATCGGTAGAAGTCGATATTAAGTCTTGTCATTTTGTGATCGGATGAAGTTTAATGAGTCACGTGATGTGCATGTGTCAATCGGTAGAAGTCGATATTAAGTCTTGTCGTTTTTTGATCGGATGAAGTTTAATGAGTCACGTGATGTGCATGTGTCAATTGGTAGAAGTTGATATTAAGTCTTGTCGTTTTGTGATCGGATGAGGTTTAATAAATCACGTAGGATGCATGTGTTAATCGGTAGATGTCCTTGAGTTTCCAATTCCCTTCGGCCAAATGTCTTAACGTTTTGTCTAATTATAAACGTTGTCTACTTATTGAGTTTTCCGTTGTAAAGTCGAGGATTAAAGATAGAATTATCATCATTGAGAGAAAATTTAAAATTTCCGTAATTTCTCTTAGTTCAGTTCAATGTTTTGGGTAGCAAAACCGGGTCTGGAAGACTCGGGGCGTTACATTATTATTTGACTGCATGTTTACCAGACTGTGGGAAGATAATTTGAAAGTTTCGTGATTTTCTAACACTTGTAACATTTATTGTCATTTTAGTGAATTAAATCATAAAACAGACGTACCTTATACATTATAACAAATTAATTTTATAAAAATACAAAACGATACTGGATTTACTTGAAAAATACAAACAGACGTACAATGTGATTGAGTACTCCACTCTTTCATAATGTAACGATTTTACCGCATGTTCACTGTAACACCCAGAATTTTTAGTACATTTTATCCTAATAATGATAATCAATGGATTGATCTAAATGAGTGATGAAAAGAGTGGAAAATGTTGAAAATAAGAAATATGGTCAATTTTGATTGAATTAAAGGTTATGTGTAAATTACGTAAATAAGCTAAAGTTAAACTTTATTAATTAAAGTTTATAAAAACCCTTAATTCTTCTTTATCTTCCATGATTTTTTCTCATGCAGCCATTCTCCCTTCTTGAAGCGTTTCTTCAGCCAAGACTTCCCTCATTTCAAAGGATTAAGGTAAGGTTTATATTAGGCTTTAGTTTTTCATGCAAAATACATATTTTGGTGATTTTGTGAAGAGTTTTTAGGTATGAGTGTTGAACATCCAAAAATTCAAAGTTAGGGTTTGGCTTTCTTCTTCTTTTGGATATTCTAACTTAATTTTTGAGGTTCTAAAGATCTTGGATGGAGTAAAATGGAAGGTTATGCATGATAGAAATGAAAATTAAAAGTGGGTTTGAGTTTTATGAAAAACAGAACAAGTTCTATTCTTGGGATATTCGACCAATTAATTGGTTTTCTTTTGGTAAATGGTTTGTACCATTAGAAAGTAGACTCTTAGAGGAATTTATAGCACTTTGAATTACTTGATTCCGATCTAAATCGTGAAAGTTATGGTAGTTTGAAATTTGATGAAAATGTGAAGTGAAAATCTGAAAATTTACTTGGTTGGAGTTAAGTGTCTGAATTGAATGTTTTGTTAGGTTGTTAGAGATGGACAAGAACAAAGCCAACGGATTCCAAGCTTGGATTGCTAAGGACCCGAGGTAAATTTTTGTGACATTGCTTGGCTGATTTGGCCTACACCACAAGAGTTTGATATTTTGAGGAAATTGGTGATGTACTTAGTTTAATGCAAATTTGGATGGGTAGCTAGGTTGTTTAAGTTGTAGAATGTCTTTTATGTTTGTATTGATTGTTTGTATTGATTCTTTTCTATGCTTTTATAAGTTTATGCAATATGAATTGTCCATGCATCACGTCTTTTTAAAATGGCATGAAAATGAGTTTATGCACACGTTTTACGCAAAAGAAATGACAAATGAAAAGATATGAATGTATGTAATCCTGGTCATGTCGGGATGAGATTCAGACATGGTTGTCCTGAGAGGAGGAGCATGTTTTCCCCTCGGTAGATGGAGAGGACTATCTAATCGCAAGATGTGTCGTCTCCATCTGGTGAGAGTAAATCCCCGGTGACGTCTTGCTATGTAACAAAATGAATGAAACGATTGCATGTTTTATGAACTGCATATGCAAAGCATGCATTTACATTTATGAAGCTTACTGAGCCTTTAGCTCACAGGCGTTTCTGTGGTGTAGGTGACATAGAACAAGGTGAGGATTTTCGTACCTCAACCCAACGAACGAAGCAGTTGAAGAAGAATGTCTGTGGTAGGGTGCTCGTGACTGTTGGAGCATATTTTGACCCATGGGCAATGCGTATGAGTGTCATGGGTGACGTTTCTAATTTTGATATGTATAAGTAGCTTATAGATAGTTAGATTTGCTATTTTGAAATACTGGAGATGTTGAAGAGTTTTTCATTTTTCGTCTGTATGGATACATTCATTTTAGACGTACCCATGCAGTTCGTTTCTAGAATTTCACTAAGTACTCATGGTGTAGATATGGTGATAAATTATTATGTTATTATAGTATAATCGTTGAGTTTATAGCGTATTTAAGAGTGTATTGGATGTTGAAAGAGGTTTAGAAAGTAAAGGAAGTGAATTGATGATGATTAAGTAAAAGGGGATAAGTGTGTAAAATGTGAAGTGTCAGACGTAGAGGGATGACATTTTGCCTTTGAAGTGTCGATCTGTGCTTGCAGGAGTCGACCTATCAGTTAAGGTGTCGACCGCTATTGCAAGGTGTCGACCGGTCTCTGTACAAACAAAAAACAGAGACAAAGGAGGTGTCGACCCCTATTATGAGGTGTCGACCACTATTGTGAGGTGTCGACCGCTATTGAAGGTGTCGACGGTCTCTGTAAAAACAGAAAACAGAACCCTTTGAGGTGTCGATCACTATTGTGAAGTGTCGACCGAAAGTTTTTGGGGTCGACCACGGTTCTTTTTATTGTGTCAAACTTGGGATTTTGGTTAATTTTACTTTATAACGAGTCTTCCACACACGATTGTCTTCCACTACCAAGGTTTAATATTTTAAACGATGTCACTTGAAGAAATGAATAAAGTCATTAAATAAAGTCGAAAAAAATTTATATGCTAAAAAGTGAAGTATGTCAATGTAAGGTAAGTCACGTGGGGACCCGCGAGGGTCGTCACATTCACTGTCTGTTTCTCTTGGAACAAATCTCATTTAATATATGTTTCGCTTCATCAATCTCGAAAAATTCATCAATGTGATTGAGTACTCCACTCTTTTCATAATCTAACGAAATGTATTTTCACAATTTTTCCAAACTTGCATTGTAAGTATTAAGCTTGGAAAAGTTGTCAAAATACATTTCGTTAGATCATGAAAAGAATGAAGTACTCAATCACATTAATGGATCTTTCGAGATTGATGGAGCGAAACATATATTAGAGATTTGTTTCAAGAGAAAATTACGGTGAACATGCGGTAAAATAGTTACATTATGAAAAGCGTGGAGTACTCAAATCTGCCTTACAAGCAATAAGTTTTGCGATGTCCTTCTGGTCCGAAGAAGCTGATATAACAAATTACAGCCCGAAGATAGTCATATGTTTCTTCTCTCATATCCGTGTGTAGAAGATTTCTGCACATAATGAAAATTAAACTATATTAAAACATATGTATAGTGTGTTTATGAGTGAAATGTGTTGGACTGTCCCGCGTCCCGTCAAATGTGTTGAAACTCATAAACGTGTCTTGAGAAACAGCGCCTAAAGTGGATCTCCGGTGAAAACAAGTGCGACTATTGTGCCCCTTCTGCCGACATATACTGCACGACATCTTTGAGTTTCGTCTACTAATTATCGAACTTGACGGGTCATCGACATCTTGCATTGTTGTCTTCTTTAGCCTACCAGGTTGACGATATCTTCTTGGCGGGAGGAGTTCCTTTAGATTTTGTATTTACTGGTCACATTTGGGGACCGCTCATGGGTTGCATAAACTGTGAGTACATCTGCAGGTAAGTTGCCCGGTGATAGCATCGATGCACGTAATTTTCTAGTGTCAGTCTCATGAAATGCATGCATTGAATGACATGGACACACGAGATTCCAGTAACCTCCCACCTGGTGCAGTTGCACACACCCGTATTCATGTCGACCACGTATTGTTCGTAGCGTTGATGACCTCAAATCGTGCACCTCCTGCAAACACAGCCCTCCAATTTCGAACTGTACTTTCTAGCTTCTCAAGTTTTTTCTTTATATGGGGACACAGGAGTCATGTATTCATAATGCGAGTCATCAAGCACTTTCGGATCATCTCAAACATGGTCAGGATCGGTTTGTTCTTGGCCGGCAATAGAACTGCATTGAATGACTCGCACAAATTATTCAAGCCCATTTTGCATTTGGGGATCGAAGAGAAGACATGACTGGCCCAATATCTAGGCTCTTCTTTTCGAAGACATGCGTGCGCATCTGGGCTAAGCTGATGCAGTTTTCTCATTTCTATTTCGAAATGATAACTTGTGGTTGTCTTGGCCGAATTCTACATCGCATCTCTGTAGGCTCTGCCCCAAAATTAGACTTTAAAATTTGTGTACATATGCCGGAGGCAATAGCGGTGTTTAGCTTCTTTAAATTCCTCTTCCACAGCCTTCAGCAAACCCTAATATTTGAAAGAAAAACAAAGTCAACACAAAACAATATAACGTAGATAATACTGATCAGGATAATTCCCAAGAAAGACTGTACTGGACAATCTCCTAGACATAATTACCTTCCAAGTAAGTTCCCAAGAAAGGCTGGAAGAGTCACATACAGTCCCAATTAAAATCCAGTCTTCTAGACAAACTTACTTATACAGTACAATTACACCACTAATAATTGAAAAGAAAAACAAAGACAACATCAAACAATATAATTATCACAACGCCCCTATGTTGAAATAACAATTGGAAATGTATTATACCTTTTGTCGATCTCTGGATCTAGTGTTCAGATCTCGCTTCAAATATTGCAAGAACCACGTTCATGTGTCGGTGCACTCTTTTTCGACGTTCGCAACCGCAACGAGATATATTTCATCATTGTCATCAATACCAATGACTGTGAGTAATTGGCCGGGGCACGAGCCCTTAAGATGACAACCATCCAAACAGATAACATGGAGATCGTACTGCAACAAACATGCATTGCAACTAGCCATGCACATATACATTCTTTGGCATACCAATAAATCATCCTCCATATCGTAAGTATGTATTTTTAATGTGCTACCTGAATTTGATCTATATATTTCTGCTGCGTGCGACCAAAGTGGCTTGTATTGTTCGTCGCTCTTTCCTTCGTTAATTGTTCTAACTATGCTTCTTGCTCTTCTAGCAATATTAGGTGTAATATTGACAGTCAAATCTTTTCTCACTATTTCGATAATGGAAGAGATTTCCCACATAGGTTGACTTTTGAACCTATCAAGATAATGCTCTGCCATCTATTTTGTTCTAGCGTGTCGATTCTCAATTTTCCTCGACCAACTGTGAGAATTGAACAAACACTTTATTTGAAACGTAAACTAGTCTTGAATTTGAGAAGCATGCAGTCATCACTCGCACCCGTCTTCACACTCAGTCGTCAGTCGCCGCTTGTCACTTTTGATAAATTTGATCTCATACTCATTTTTCAAAGAATATTAGACTATTTCTAATTTAATATCCTTTAAATAACTATATTGTTTAAAAAAACTCGATGAGGATTCTTCTCTTACCGGATATGTTTTTCACCTCATCATCGTCCAAACCGACCGGTGTTCGAAGCTCCTCGTCTAGAGTTTTAGAGGTCGAATGCACCTCGATTTCTTCATTTTCATCTAAGCAATCGAATGCTCGAAGATCACCATATGCAGGAGTGGCGTGCGAATACCAATCCATATCGACGTCAAAAATTGTTTGCTCGTCTAAATCAAATGCTCTAGTTGAATCAGCATCCATCGTCGTTGCTTATACAACGAAAACTCTACAGAGCAAGATAATAGTGGAGAGAGAGGTTTTAGAGAGTTAGAGAAAGCGGGTGATGAGAATGGATGGTGAGCGACCCTTTAAATAGGGCAGGAGAATGGGGGACCGTTATTGCAAAACGGTCCTCCATTCTCCTGCAATTCAGCCGTGACCAGCCAATAATTGATCATGCAGAGCGGGGGGTTATTGATTGATCGTCAGAGGTTTATAGGTTTTTGATAGTTTAAGGTTTGTTTTGTTAGGGATTAATACTTTTAAAAAAAATCTCATTTTTTGAAGATTAAAATGTTTTTAACCCTTTTTATTATATTCTAACTGGTGATTTCCAATATGATTTAGAGGTTTCCACTTGTATTTTCTTTTCTTTGTTTTCCAATGTGATGTAGTGTGATGATGTCATTTTGGTAATCATGGCCATTATAAATTGGTAGAATGTATTGCATGATATCCGTAGTATATTGTAAAGGATAAAATGATTTATGAACAATTAATTAATTAAAAAATAAATTCATGAACACGATATGTTTCATTCTTTCTTTTTCTCATCTTCTACTACTTTCTTTTTCTATAATCTCTACATTGCCCAGCTAGCTAACGTCCAATGTTTGTTCTTTTAATATCGATACAGTATGCGCACTCTCCTTCTTTTTACAGGTGGTGTTGCTAATCTTCCAAATCGTAAGTCGTGCTTTTTGCTGCTAATGGTCTTTCATTGCAAACTTTGATAATTTTTAAGTTGTGTTGGCGCCTTTTGGTGATGAGTTTTTCTTGTCAATTATCTCTTCAAATAACTCTTTTCCTCGTCCATACTGTAAGTATACCCTCTACTTCTGTGTAATTCTACCGCTATTTGTTTCCATTATATTAAATATTTTTAGTGTTTTTTATATTTGACTCTCTTGGATAATGTTTCATATTCATCAGTCGGCCTCATTCTATGAACTTTTATCTTTATGTTGTATGTTGCCACATTTTTTTTTTAAATCTAATTCAGTGTGTGTTTGTAGTTGATGATCTGTGTAATTTGAGGAGTTTTTCTATATTATTTTTTATCTCATTATAGCTAAATCTTACTGCAACGAGTCGTTTTATTGCTTAACGTTTTATTTTAAAAAATGAAATAATGTTTTTCCGCACTGTTTGTTTCTAAATGGCGATTCAAAATAACATAACTCTCGTGTCTTTTATAGTTGCCGTCTCAAGATAGTAAATATTTTTCTCAATATCGATTCGTTTACTAATACTTATTATTGCATGTATAAATTGCGCACCCATTGAGTCACTACACTCTAATTGAGGAAATAGTAATAAAGTGGGAAAAGATTATAACAATTAAAAAAAACCTTTTAATAAATAAATAAAATACAAAATCTTGGTGTCTGGTTCCTACCTTTATCCGAATTGTGACTGATTTTTAGTACAGAAGATTTATAAATCAATTCACAACTTTTTGGCGTGAAAACTAGTTAGAAACGATTGTAGTTAGCAAATCACAAAAATTGGATCCT
Source organism: Begonia masoniana (assembly GCA_022432975.1). NCBI lineage: Eukaryota > Viridiplantae > Streptophyta > Magnoliopsida > Cucurbitales > Begoniaceae > Begonia > Begonia masoniana. The sequence continues at coordinate 18,976,651 of CM039511.1, forward strand.
AATCAAACCTTCAACTCAAAATTAACATTTAACGGAGCCCAGGCTTAAACCTAGATGTAATAAAATCCGTCAATTGGGCTTTTACCAGAGTGCGCAAGCCTATGTTAGAAATAATTTGTATTTTGTGATCTCATTTCTGGAAAGATGAAACGCATAAATTGAGGAATCAAAGTTAGCGTAATGGCTGAATGAGGAGGGGATTCCTCTGCTTCAAACCCGAATCTCTCAGCCTTCTCTGCTGTCGTACTATTTCTCCTCCTCATTCTTTGGCGCCGCCATTATCATCTCACTCCATTTCTTCCTTTCCCGCTCTCCGGACCTTCGTCTTCTTCCCTTCTTACGCTCGTCATCGTTTTGGTTTTTCTTCTGAATCCGTTTTCCTCGCTCCGGTCGTCTTCTCCGTTTTCTTCCTCTGCCATGCCGGGCTCCGACACGCAGGGCATCGAATGGCCTGCGAATCGCGTGAGGGACACGTTCTTCAGTTTTTTTGAGGAGAAGAAGCATGTCAATTGGACGTCTAGCCCTGTTGTGCCTCTCAACGATCCTACTCTCCTCTTTGCAAATGCTGGTCTCTTTCTCTTCATTCATTTTCTCTGTTTTTCTGTACCTCGTGCGTGAATTGTGAGGAAAGAGGGAGAAAATAAGGCCTTGACAAGGAAATCGGAAGTTTATATCATCAACTCTGCTGCGAAGTACATGCCTTTATATTGATTATTTAGTTTTCGTGAGATTTTACAGGCATGAATCAGTTCAAGCCGATTTTTCTGGGCACTGTTGACCCGAATACGCCATTGAGCAAACTTACCAGAGCATGCAATACTCAGAAATGCATTCGCGCCGGTGGGAAACACAACGATCTTGATGACGTTGGAAAAGACACCTACCACCACACCTTCTTTGAAATGCTTGGAAATTGGTCATTTGGAGATTACTTCAAAAAGGAAGCCATTGAATGGGCATGGGAGCTTCTCACTCAGGCCAGTATACTTCTATACTTCTACAGCTGGAGCCTCATTTTTTGTCTTACTTTGAAATTTCAACAAACAACGGCATAATGTAGTAGATGTTGTCTCCTTCATAATTTTTTAAGAGGTTCTTCTATACGATTATTATGCACGCTTTTTATCTGTTTATTTTGTGGAGGTTTAAGAAATTGAAGAATTGAAGATTTCTTTCTGTGCTTCACTGTGAGAGTGCTCAAGGTCTGTTAAGCGCTTAAGAGAAACAAAATGGGATCGTTTGTGGACAATGCTAGTGTTTAACTATTGGTATATTTATGCAATATTTGTTGGGAAATTTACAATGACCATTTCCTGTTTTTTGGTTCATTCCACAGGTATATAAGCTTCCGACCGATAGGTTTTATGCCTCCTACTTTGGTGGTGATGATAAGGCTGGTCTTGCTCCTGATAACGAAGCTAAAGATATATGGCTCAAGTTTTTACCACCAAGTCGTGTGTTGCCTTTTGGCTGCAAGGTATTACTTTCCACTTATTCAATTTCACTTGTATCTTGTCTCAACCAGTGTACCATTCTCGAAAGTGTAACTGAGTGGAAATGCTTACCTATTTCATTTGAACAGAATAAACGAGGTTACACGTGTTCCCTCTTTTCTGTTTATACTAGTATTTAATAAGCTAGATAGGTGGATTTAGCGATAGTGACTGCTATTTCATCAAACCATTAATAACCTTTCTCAACTAACTTTGTTGGCCGTTTGTTAGTTTAGGAAGAGATGATGTAAATTCTTAATACCTAAGCAAAATCAGATTAGATTTCATGATATTAATAAAAGAATCAGTAGAATAAAAAGAGTTTATTTTCTTTGTCTTTTCTTAACTTGGTGCTAGCATGGGGGGTAGAGATTACTTCTTACTCACTGCTAGTGCTAAAGAACATTGAATATTGAAATAGGAAAAAAAAGAAAAGAGAAACTGTGTCCTCCTCACCTTCATTAAAAAAGATTTATAAGGATTTCATGTGGTTGTTTTTTTCTTTTATTTATTTTGGCTAGGACAATTTTTGGGAGATGGGGGACACTGGTCCTTGTGGACCTTGCACCGAAATCCATTACGATAGAATTGGTGGTCGTGATGCTGCACCTTTGGTCAACAATGATGATCCAACATGCATCGAGATATGGAACCTGGTCTTCATCCAAGTATATCATCTCCTCTGTTGATGTATAGGCACACTTGTTTAAAAAGTTCATTTTCATTCAAGTATATCATCTCCTGTGTATCATGTTCTCTATTTATGTTTAGGCACTTGAGTTTAAAATTTAATAATTTATTTAGCTCTTTTAAGTTTTTCTTTTCATTGTATAGTTCAACAGGGAGAATGATGGATCTCTAAAACTTTTACCTGCTAAACATGTTGACACTGGCATGGGATTTGAAAGATTAACGTCTGTCCTTCAGAACAAGATGAGCAATTACGACACTGATGTGTTCATGCCAATCTTTGATGCTATCGAAAAGGTGAGATGGCAATGCTAGCAGTCATACATTTTATTTGATTTGGTTTTTCAATTTTCCAATCAACATTGTAATGGAAGTTATGTTATCTTTCTGTATTGGGGAATGTATGTATATGGTGTAAACTCTATATTTACAGTGATATGTCACTTTCTTCTACTTTTTATTAGTTTATTATTGCTTATACATATTTATAAATTCTTTTGATTTTCCTGTTGACTAAAGTTGTAAAAGAAAGAGAAGGAAAAAATGAATATAGTTCAATAATGAATTTAGAGGTTCAAGTTATATACATGGATCAAAATTTTTAGTCATTAGTTCTTTTCTTGGTTTATTAGGGGTCATCTCGCCATACAAGCTTTCCTGTTTTTGCTTTACACATGTACCACATTGATATAAACAATACTGCCTCGTGTTTCCTCAGTGTTAACTTTAATTGTTTTGAGTCAAGAACATCTCATTAGAACATATCTTTTTTCATTAAGTTTAAGCAGAATTAGATGATTTCGAAAAAGCAACAGTTAGTTAGAGGTTTTCATTTGCATCTGTGCTACATTGATGCGAAGAATAGTGCCTTGTGTTTCCTCAGTGTGAGCTTTAATTACATTGTCTATAACTTCTTCTTAGGACATTCATTTTTCAATTTTTTAATTTTAAAGCAGAATTAGATGATTTTGAGGAAGCGCCAGTTGGTTTAGAGGTTTACATTTGCATTGCACTTTTTTGTTGTGCTGGATAGATGCTAGCTTTTTCTGTAGTTTTGTTTGTTAGTTCTTTCCTCCTTTTTGTTTATTTACATCAATATATTTTATTTTATTGATAAAGATCAATCTTTTTTTTTTTAAAAAAATTGAATATCATTTGCCCTTAAAAATATATGTAATTTTCTCCTTAATATGATGTTTTTCTTTCTATGTAAAATGTAGGGGATCGGGGCTCGGCCATATTCCGGGAAAGTTGGATTGGATGATGTGGATAAAGTTGACATGGCATACAGAGTAGTTGCTGACCACATTAGAACTCTTTCATTTGCCATTGCTGATGGATCTTGTCCAGGTAAGCTATTATAGACAGAAAAATTGGTTATATGTTTAATCGAAGATTTCCTTTGTTACTTAAAATTTTGTCTATGAGAAAGGAAAGAGTGGAAGACTTTACTTAAGGTATCTGATCACTGTTCATGTTCATATCATAATGCTCGTTAGTAATTTTGAACCTTCATTGTAACAATTCTTTGTTTCTGTTATAACTGAGTTTTTTGGCAGGTAACGAGGGTCGTGAGTATGTTTTAAGACGTATTCTTCGTCGGGCTGTTCGATATGGAAGTGAGGTCCTAAAAGCCAAAGAAGGATTTTTTAATGGGTAGGAGGATATTTTAATGGAGCTTATCATGTTGTCACTACTTTTTAATTATCTAAAACATTGGTTGTCTTGTTTTGTTCTTATTTTCTTGTTCTAGTGGAGAATATAATGATCATATTGGATACAGGCTTGTAGAAATCGTAGTAAACGTGATGGGTGGTGTTTTTCCAGAGCTAAAACAACATGAAGCGCACATCAAGGACATAATTGCAGAAGAGGAAGCTAGCTTTGGAAAGACTTTACTCAAGGTAGCTAATCACTGTTCATGCACATATCATATTGTTTTCATAAGAAACAGTGACATTAACGCATATGAAGTATGTATATTTCCTCATGTCCATTAAAATCTTCTCTGAAGTTTCAATTTTGGTTGAACTCTTTTTATTAGTTAAAAGTCATTGATGTAGAAAATTAATTTGAAGATTCTAATATGAGATGTATTTTGTTATAGGTTCCTGAGCTTCTCAACAATTTTTTTTTTTTTTTTTTTTTTTTTTGTCGGAGAATTGTGGTTGTTTTTTTTATTATGTGGTTAAGAAAAACTGGTGCATTATTCACTTTACTCCAGGGAATTGAGAAATTTAAGAAGGCGGCCCAGGATGTGCAAGGGAAGATATTTAGTGGACAGGCAAGTAGTTTATCTTTATGTTTATGATACTATGAATAGGTGCAGTTTTACATTTTAAGTTATTTTTTGAGTATGTTTAGTGCCTTTTTTCTAGGGAAGTTCATGGTAGGATGGGTCTCTTGTACTTGTTATCGCAAATTTAATTGCTATTTGAACTTTGGAATGCAGAATTTATTTCTTTTGTTAGCAGATGCAGGATATGAGTTAGGCTTGTCAACCTTGAATCTATAGTATTTCAACACTTTCATCTATAACTAGCTTATCTGAGTATTTTATTTTTGGCTCATGTTCCTTAGTTTCATTCTCATCCCTTTGTTGCAGGATGCTTTTATCTTGTGGGATACATATGGGTTTCCATTAGACTTAACTCAGGTATGTGGAACTGGGCATGGCCCGTTGTTTCTTGTTCTCTCTTACACATTTCTCTTAGTTAACTAATATTTTTTTATTCCATAATTTTAGTTAATGGCAGAGGAAAGGGGTCTTTTTGTCAATGTCGAGGGTTTCAATAATGCTATGGAAGAGGCAAGAGAGCGATCGAGGAATGCTTCAAAGCAAGGCATGAACTTTTTATTTACATTCACATATTTTTTCCCTTATTTATCTATGTCTAGGCTTCTTGATACAAAAGAAAATCTCGTAGGATGTTCTGGAACAGAGATTATATATTGTTCACCTTTTGATTTTACATTTTTGCCAGCAAGTGGGAGGTGCTATAATTATGGATGCTGATGCTACCTCAGCATTACACAAAAAAGGGGTTGCTGCAACAGATGACAAATTTAAATTTATTTGGTTCAAGGTTTGTATAGTTTTATCATCATAAATGATGCTAAATTTCATATGGTGTAAGAAAGAGGATACGTCCAACAAATATTATGTGGTCCTTGTTTTTTTATGATAATGAAATTTTATTAAAAATAATGAGTACAAAAAACATTAGAACGAGACATGCTTCTCAAACAACAAATATCTTTAAGAATGGGTGGTAGTTTGCCAAGAATAAACAATCTGAGTTTGGTGGGAGGGGGTATTTTCAATACTTGGTAATAAACTATTTCAATGAATAAACTGATCAATGAAGAAAGTTCAAGAAAGCAAAATAGAGATCAAGAACAGGAATAAGAAATATCATTGAGGTTCTAATGAAAGAAGTTGTCATGGCTTGACTGCTGAAATATGATTTAGAATTTGAAACTTACGGGAAAAAATAGCGCTGATTAAAATTTACATCATGCATGAATTATCTGATTTTCACAACTTTAGGTTGCCAACCCAATGTCATCATGTATTTTTGGATCATTGTCCATCTTACGTGGGACAACTATAATGTAACAGTTGCGTTGTACTTGTTGGGCAAATTTGACTGCTGTATTTTTCTTTGAATCTTTTGCTTTGCTGTTTTCCTTTACAGGATCATGAGACCGTGATAAGAGCAATATACACGGGTTCTCAATTCTTGAAAAGTGTAGATATAGAAAGTGAAGTTGGTTTAGTTTTGGATTCTACTAGTTTCTATGCTGAGCAAGGTGGTCAGGTAATTTTTATGGCACGGTAATAGTTGCATATTTGATCCCTTATGAAATGTTGATCTTTGATCTGCATCATGTGTGACATGTTTGAACCTTAATTATTTATGATGCATCTTTTATGAATATTAATTTGTAGGTTGACGGCAGCTTTTATTAGCATAAAATAATAACATTTCATGGCAATAGCTACATATGTGTTACAGTTGATTCCTCACTTTGACCAGTTTAGGTAGATTATCAAGCTTGTGGATCTTTACAACTCTTTCGAAATGTCTTTGTATTGATGAGCCCATGACCACAGTAAGAAACCAGAAGATGTCCCTGTAATTAGCTATTATTACATGCATCAAATTCAGTTGAAAAAACTGCTGAGTGAGATTATTAAGAGATATGACGAGTCGTACCTTTCTTATTCACATTTCTTTTGTTTGATGGTCTTTGGTTGTCGTTTGAAATGACCAAAAAAAATTCTGCTTGTAGATTTTTGACACTGGATCAATCAATAGTCTATCTGGCTCTTTTCAAGTATGCAATGTCCAAATCTATGGTGGTTTTGTCGTTCATATTGGTTCTTTCACTGTAAAGAATGGCAGATTTTCTGTTGGCGAAAAGGTTATTTGTAAGGTAAATTCTGCATCTTCTATACTTGTTTCTATTATTTAAGTTTCTTTTTCAATAAACCTGTGCCTGCCTGACTTTCTTACTTCCATTGATATGTAGGTTGACTACGATAGACGGAAACTGATTGCTCCAAATCATACTTGTACACATATGTTGAACTTTGCTCTCAGGGTATGCTCTGACGGCCAATGCTCCTGAATTCTTATTTCTTCAGACATTTTTAACTTGCTTCTAATTTCATAGGAAGTACTTGGGAACCATGTTGACCAGAAGGGTTCTATTGTTCTTCCTGAAAAATTAAGATTTGATTTTTCTCATGGTAAGTTTTCCTCAACTGAAAAATTAGGGTATTTTTGATGCCTAGATTGCTTAAACCACTGTTGCAAATGTTTAGGCAAGCCAGTAGATTCAGATCTTCTGAGAAGAATTGAGTCAATTGTTAACCAGCAAATAGAAGAAGAATTAGATGTATTTTCCAAAGATGCAACTCTTGCAGAAGCTAAGCAAATTAACGGCTTGCGTGCTGTTTTTGGTGAAGTAAACTACTTTCCTTTTTCTCTTGTCCTTATTTCTCATCCAGTTCATTTAATGTAAAATAATTGTTGAGAACAATGTCTTCCAACTACTCTGTTTTTTATTAGGTGTATCCTGATCCAGTTAGAGTTGTTTCAATTGGGCGAAAAGTGGAGGACCTCCTTGCCGATCCAGAGAATGAAGAATGGGTATCAATTTCTGCAGAGCTGTGTGGAGGTTTGTGTGTATTATGATTTCCACTCACCGCCATCATTTTGTTTTTATTGACTTATTTTCATAATATAATCAGGTACTCATATATCTAATACACGTGATGCTAAGGCGTTTGCACTTTTATCCGAGGAAGGAATTGCTAAAGGGATTCGAAGAATAACTGCTGTTACTACTGATTTTGCTTTCAAGGCAATAGAATTGGGACACTCGCTGGAGCAGGAAGTTGTTGAGGCTACCAAAACAGATGGAAGCTTATTGGAAAAGGTAGTTTTTTTTTTCCTCTCTATCAGACACTCAGATTTTATTATCGAAAGTTGTTTATATAGTTTTTGATGGAAATGGTGGTTTTCTTCACGGGGAATTGGTTCTTCCTAGAGTTTTGCTACCCATGTTGTCGTGAAATGTATTGTACAAATTTTATTAATGTTTGTGTTTGATGAAAGATTTGGGGATGCATATGGCCATATTCATGCATTCTGCAATAATTTACCGTCTACAAAACAAATTACTTCATCTTTATGTTATACATATTTTGTCGTCCTCTCTTCTCAAAATTTGTTAAATATTTGTACCTTTCTATCAAACAGAAAGTTGCTTCATTGAAAAGTCGTGTGGATTCAGCGCCAATTCCAGCACCCAAAAAGGCTGATATTAGGGCCAAAATTGCCCTTCTTCAAGTAATATTTTGAGGCTGCATCTTGAGTGCTTTGGCTATAATATACCTCCTATGTATTTCATGCGTGGTCCTTTCATACAGAACGAAGTGAGAAAAGCACAAAAGAAGACTGCTGAAGAGAATCTACAAAAAGCTGTGAAGGCTGCGATCGATACTGCAGAAATCGCAGCTTCCGATGGTAAAGCCTTCTGTATATCCCATGTTGATGTTGGCTTGGATGCGGCTGCTGTTCGTGAAGCAGTTGTGCGGGTCATGGAGCAGAAGGTCATTACTCACTTTTACTCCATCTCTGCTTTGTTATGACATGTGATACTGATTTATGCTATTTCATCCTATTATGCGGAAAATATAAAGCACAACCTACCTGTTTGTGCTCTATTCTTCAAAAGCTTCCTTCATTATTAAGATTTTGAGGTTTTTATCCTATACTTGAATATTGGAATTTCCTTTAGTATTAATGGAAAGAAGATATCAACATCCATACACATTAGTGCATTTTATTCAATGTAACTGACTCTCACTTTGCCAGTTTTCTTTTTCATTGCGAATGAGAGATCAGTTTCCGGTGGTTTATTTTGCAGGGGATATCTGTCATGGTTTTCAGCACAGACGTAACCACAAATAAGGCTGTGGTCTGTGCTGGAGTTCCACCAAAAGTTGAGCTGGAAAAGCAGTTGGAGGTGTCCGAGTGGTTGACAGCAGCTTTGGAACCTTTAAAGGGCCGGTGTGGTAAAGGAAAGGCTGGTCTTGCTTCGGGCCAGGTTTGTGCTGCTTGTGTGTGGACCATCTAATAATTTGATTTTCAACAACTATCTACGCAAATTTCTCTTTGTCAAACATAATTTTAGTAAGATAAAGCTTAAAGATATAATTTATCCTATAATTTTATAGTCTAATCTTACATCATGAGATGGTGCAATTAATAATAGTTTGTTTTAATAATTACACCAATTATGAGTGACATAAGTTTCGTATCATGATGTAAAATTAAAGTGTAAGAGTAATATAGCATTACTCGTTAACTTTTGGTGTAATGAGTGTCAGAATGTGAGCTTTTCTTCCAAAAATCTTTTTTTTTTTTTCCAAATGAATATCTCTTCTTGATAAAAGAAATTGCTCTTGGCCTTACATCCGATAAATAATTTTCTTATTTTTGCATAGCCTGAGCTATTTGTCTGATGTAGATTATGGAGGATACCATTGAGTGTGTTGTTGTTTACTTTGTACAATGTCGTGTGGTCGTATTTTTCTTTTAATATATTAAATCATGGTTCTGAAGATTGAGTATGATGAGGGATTGTAAAATCATTCAGAAACCTGCTTTGTGGGATGCAAGCTGATTCCATTTTCTCTCAAGTATTTAGTTTTGGAATTCAATTTTCAATCCTCAAATTCTGTGCTGTTTATGCCTCAGGGGACAAACGGGAGTCGTGTGAAGGAGGCGGTAGATCTAGCGATGTCGTTTGCATCGATGAAATTGAGGTGATGGAAGAGATTCACCCACCCTTTAATCTTAACATGATTAGTGTGTTATTATTTAAGCTTCAGTTTGCAGTAACTTACAGATATATAGAAAGCTTCCACTGGAAAAAAAGAAAAAAAAAACACTAAAGCTGTGTGAATTGGTGACAATATTTTATCTTTCTTTAAAGTGTTCGACATAAGATGTCAACTAGAAGTGTTTAAGCTTCAAAGTACATTCTCCATTACAATTTTAAATCTTCATTAGAGTTCTGAAACCCTATTTAAAATAAGATCTAAACAATGGATATTCATCTCATGTTTGTTTGTAATGTTTCATGACCATACATTTTTTCAAATCGATTAATTTTATACAAATTATCTCCCGAAACCTTACAAATAAAAAAGGTAATAAATTAAAGAATGCAAAAATAAAAAATAAATTTTTTAAGAAATGTCATGGTTAAAAAAAGGCTCATTTTTACTATTAGGTCTTGCATGTGTGATGTGCATGCATTAATGATAAACATACTAATAAAGATAGCATTGTTCACTAATAATGTTACGTGTATTTTCTATTTTTACACTTTATTCTTACTTTTTACGTGATAAATATTATTTGGTGTAATTAATAATATATTTGTACTATTTGTAATTTATTATATTAATTGTAGGGTAATTAACAAAAAAAACTTAAACTATGTTCGTTAACAAACTTGTTCTAAAACTATACTCCGTTAATAAAACAACAATTGTTGTCCATATTTTTGTTAAAATTTGTTCTTGCCGGTCTTGGAGAACGTGATCCTGCTTCCGTGAATTATTGTATTGGAGCGAGAGCCCGCTCTTCAACAACGAGATCACGCTCTTTTTTTTATTTATGGAGTGGGAGCTTCGCTCTCGAGAGAAAGATCCCGCTCTTAGACATTGTCTCTGAAGCGGGATCCCGCTCTCTACAACGAGCTCCTGCTCCAGAAAGAAAAAAAAGAGCGGGTTCCTGCTCCAACATAATAATTTACGGAGCAGGGTCCTGCTATCTAAGACCAGGCTCCCACACGTATAAATTTTAATGGAAATATGGATTACAAAAGTTATTTTGTTAATGGATAATAGTTTAGGGTGAATTTATTAACGAACATAGTTTAAGGGCGAGTTTGTTAATCTCCCTATAATTTAAGTTTTTTTTTTGTTAATTATCCTTAATTGTATCAATCAATGTTTGTCAAGTAAAAAGAAAAATTAGAGAGTAGAAACAAAGAGTAAATATAAAATTACTCATTTTTCAAAAACAAAATAACAACCAATTTAATCAATACAATTGTAAATGTCAAATTATACCAACTATTGACTTGTTTAAAAAAAAAGATTTTTTTAAAAAAATAATAAAAAAGCATTACATATGTTATACTTTGAGAATTTCAACTTTAATTAAAGAGCTTTGTTTTGTACTCACAAATACGAGTGGGCGGAAACCAAACAACCCGAACTGAGTTATTCGTGTCGATTTAATTCGTTTTTTTTTTTGTTTTTTCAAAATGCGGGTCGGGTTGGTTTATTAATGGCTGGTTTCAATTCAGTTCTAGGTTTGAAATTGTAATGGTTCAAACTTTTATTACATTTTGGTCAATGATGTAATAAAGGATATGTTATATGAAAAAAAAATATGTAAATATAAGTCATATTAAAAAAATAATACATAAAGAGGAAAAATTTAACATACAATTTATTTTAAGCACATAATAATTTATACTAAATTATGATTGATTATTAGTAGTGGGAATTTTATTATAGTGTAGTTAATTAGATGAAGAATTAAAAAGTCAACTTGAGGGAGAAAAAAAATCAAATGGGATTAACCACTAGTTAGGAAAGAGATAAGTGCAAATTACTTTAACTCATGTGATGACATCTCATGAGTTTCGTATCTACCTCCTTACTATTTTTATTAATTGAATTTAAATGCCAATTGAAGTCCACACACCTACTTTATTCACTCTCCTCTTCCTGATGCCCTAGATCCATGAAACTCTCTCTCTCTCTCTTGTTTTCTCTCTGAAGCTTCCCACGAAACTCTCTCTCTCTCTCTTTCCCTCTCTGAAACTTCCCACGAAACTCTCTCCCTCCGAGGATTTAAGGTAATGTGAATTTTCATTAAGGTTTATGAAATTTTATTGGTTAAATGTTGAAGGAGTGTTGATTTTGTTGAGTTTTGTTGCTGATTTGTGAACTTGAAATGGATACCTGAAAAATTTAGTTTCAATGCTCAACTTCTTAGCTTGTTTGATGTATAATCTGAGTGAGACTTATTTATGGGTTGAAATGAAAGAAATTATTAAATTGTACAAGTATGTTCAAAAATTGAAAGTTATGAAATTGGTTCAATCAAATGGCTCTCAATTGATAAATGGTTTTGAAATTTTAAAGTAGACTCATTGTGTGAACTATGGGCTTTGGAATTGATACAATTGGATAAGTATATTTAACTATATGATTTTTCAAAGTTGAGGAAAAAACTGTAAAGAGTATTCTGGACAGTTTCGGTTTTGGTATTTTTAGCTTAATCTAATGGTCTTCAATAGTTAAAATGTTTTAACATGTTAAAGTAGACATCTTGAGTGAGCTTTGAGATTTGGAATTGAAGCATTTGAATATATATACATTGAGTTATGAATTTTTGAAGTCAATGCAACATATTGGTCATATTCTAATTTTAATTCAAGAGATGGTTGAATGGGTTATATTATGTTCAAGACCATTATGATTTGGATGGTAATGGTTTAATGCATGTGTTATAGGTTTTCAAGTTACAATGATTATTAATCAAGTTGCTATAAATTATGCTAAGGATATAAGGTAAGTAAATCTTTCGTTTAGAATAGTTAGTTTATGCTTTATTGTATTATTAGGTGGAGATAGTTTAAATTTCTGCTGCTTTATTGTATTATTAGGTGGAGATAGTTTAAATTTCTGCCTTAGTTCTGGATAGGTTTAGAAATTATTATGATTGGTTGAGATTGGATGGATTGAAGTAATTAATTGATATCATTTTGTGCAAATTGGATAATGAATTGGAAAAATTGTTTATTTCTGATTTTATTGAAATATTAAAATGAAGAATTTTGAAAACGAGGTTTACGTTGAATTGAACATGTTGGTTTTAAATATCAATTGCATGCGTAGGTTGCGTTATTTTAAACGTGCATAGCATTGGCTTTATAAATGTTTTAAAACATGCATTTTAGGAAGGAGGAAGTTGAAAATCTTGGTAACACATAAACCCAATAGACTGTACTTGCCTCTTTGTGTGCGATGATTATGACTATGAAACTGAGTAGGAGATTAACTATATGTCTTCCTTAGGTTGAAAGTTCCTGATAAGTGTGTATTTTATATACTTAATTCGGACTCTTTTATACTTAATTCGATAAGTTTTTTTCAAGTGTTTAAGAGAATTTGAAGTTTCTGCTGTAAGTGTGCAGATAAATTGACATATAACAGGTTGGAATTCCAACAAAAAGAATTACATGCATTACGAGGCAAAACGACAAGTGTCGAGAAGCAAAAACAGAACGTCTGTCGATTGATCGTCAAATCTGGGCGATCAATCAGTTAGAAAGAAATTTGAAGAAACGAAGGCAGAAGCAGCGCCGATCGGTCACCATTTCTGGGGCGATTGATTGGCTGAAATGCCAAAGAAACGAAATTCAGAATGTAGACCAGGGAACTGACGATCGATCGGCCAAATCTAGGCGATCGATCGACTGAAGCAAATAACTTGGAGATGTTCGGGCAAAAGCTATGTAGATCGATCGGCCATACCAGGCGATCGATCGGCTGAAGCAGTGAATTTTGACGTTCGCGAACAGAATGTGAGCCGATCGATCAGCACACCTGAGCCAATCAATCGGCTGTCAAGGAATAAAAAAAATTATGATTTTAGCTTTTTATCGTTTTAATATCAATCGTTGATTGGGGACGCTGATATTACTAAAAATTAGGTTCTAGAGGCCACGGGACTATCATTCAGAACATCATTAGGAGGACCGTAACGGAGCGAGAGCATCGGGAAAGGAGAATTCAGATGAATAACTCTAGTTTTTCTTTCTTTTTCTCTTCTAAACTATGAACATCTTTATTATTCTCGTTGTTTCTCTTTATTCTAGCATGAACTAATTCACTTTTCTGGGTCTACGATGTAGCCGAATTATGACTGTTTAGTTTTTCTTTTAATTCAAGTTATTAATTTTCTGTTTCGTAATTGTGTTGAGTAATTTATTTTGTTCTTAATGCTTTCGATTGCCTGATCACCAAAAACATGTTTATAGGATTATTTTGAGAGATGAGAGTTGAAAAATAATCATGCAATGAATAATTTACCATGAAAAAGATGTTAGACTAGAGATAGCTAATGCATTTATGTGGTATTTTAATTTCTCGTTCTTAATGTATTCAATTAATTCTCAGGATTAGAGACCGAGAGGTAATAATTCATTAGTTGAATAAGTTTGCGTTGAGAATTTGCTTTAGTTTCTTTAAGAATAAAAGTCCACATGTGCACGATCATATGTGTTTTTGAATTAGTCTTTGATTCGGTTATGTTGTCCTAGTCTTAAGGAATTAGTTAAGTCATTTGTTATTTTAAGTTTTTTTAAATATGTGATTGAATGTAACATTTCTAATATGAGAAAATCTATATCAGACTTGATTTGCATTTGTTCTTTTTTAAAATTCATTCAGCAATATATTTTTTACAACAACAATTGGTATCAGAGCATTCATCTTGAGGGATGTGTGTAAGTAATTGTAAACATGGAAGCACAAACGAGTTTCTCATCTATTTCTCCACCTATGTTCGACGGAGAAAATTACCAAGTTTGGACAGTTCGGATGGAGACACACTTGGAAGCTTTGGATCTTTGGGAAGCTGTGGAAGAAGACTATGAAGTCCCAGCTCTTCCAAACAATCCAACCGTTGCACAACTAAAAACACACAAGGAAAGGAGGACAAACAAATCAAAGGCGAAAGCTTGTCTGTTTGCAGCAGTCTCATCAGCCATCTTCACTCGAATTGTTGGCCTAAAATCAGCACATGAGATATGGAATTATCTCAAGACTGAGTATGAAAGAGATGAAAGAATTCGAGGTATGCAAGTTTTGAATTTGGTTCGTAGCTTTGAGACGCAAAGGATGAAGGACTTTGAAAACATAAAGGAGTATGTTGATCGACTTCTCAACATAGCCACTCGAGTCAGATTGCTTGGATCTAGCCTTGAAGATTCAAGGATTGTTCAAAAAATTCTTGTAACTGTGCCTGAAAGGTATGAAGCTACAATAACAACTTTAGAAAATACAAAAGATTTGTCTAAGGTTACAATAGCAGAATTACTTAGTGCCTTCCAAGCACAAGAGCAGAGAAGAGCAATGAGGCAAGAAGGAGTAGTTGAAGGAGCCTTGGCAGCCAAGCATCAAGATGATGGAAAGCACAAGAAAAACAAGAACAAAAAGAATCAAAGAGCACAACAGTCATGATGTTGCAACCAACAACAAAGACAAGCAAGAAACAAAAAGTGCTGGCAACAAAGGAAATTATCCTCCATGTCAACATTGTGGAAAAAAAGGCCATTCTCCTTACAAATGTTGGAGAAGACCTGATGCAATGTGCAACAAATGCAACCAGCAGGGACATGAAGCTGTGATTTGCAAATTCAAAAATCAACAGCAAGAAGTTAAAGTTCAAATTGAAGACCAAGGAGATCATGATCAACTATTTGTTGCATCGTGTTACACAAGTCATGTTTCATCTGAAGATTGGTTGATTGATAGTGGTTGCACCAATCACATAACCAAGAACAAGAAGCTGTTCAAAGAATTGAGGACTGCAGATTCGAAGAAAGTTAGAATTGGCAATGGTGACTGCATTGAAGTAAAAGGCAAGGGCACCATAGCAATAGAAAGCTGCACAAGAACCAAGTTAATACATGATGTACTATATGTTCCTGAAATTGATCAAAATTTGATAAGTATTGGTCAATTAATAGAAAAGGGGTACAAAGTGACTTTTAACAATGGTTCTTGTCTGATTGAAGACCAAGCAGGCCTGAAAATCTTCAATATCATAATGAAAAAGAGAAGTTTTTCTTTCAATCCACTTGAAGAGGAGCATGCTGCATTCTTGGCAAAGGAAAGCATCACTGAAATATGGCACAAGAGGCTGGGTCACTATCATCTTCGAGGTTTGCAATACATGAAGTCCAATCAGTTCACAAATGATTTGCCTGACCTTGATAAACAAATTCCAGATTTTCAAGCTTGTCAGTATGGAAAGCAAAGCAGAAAGCCATTTCCAAAGACGGCTTGGAGAGCAACACAAAAATTGCAGCTAATACACACAGATGTGTGTGATCCTCAAAGTATAGAATCACTGTCAGGAAGTAAGTACTACATTGTTTTCATTGATGACTTCACACGCATGTGTTGGATTTTCTTTTTGAAGTACAAGTCAGAAGTTGCACGAGTTTTTTGGAATTTCAAAGCGAAAGTTGAAAATGAAAGTGGATGCAAAATTAAAGCTCTTAGATCAGACAATGGGAAGGAGTATACCTCAGAAGCTTTCAATCAATTTTGTGAGGAATCGGGCATTCAGCATCAACTATCCATATACTCCACAACAAAATGGAGTTAGTGAAAGAAAGAATAGATATATTATGGAGATGACAAGATTTATGTTGCACAAGAAGAGTTTGCCAAAGAAATTTTGGGCAGAAGCAGCAAACACAGCTGTATTCCTTCAGAACAGACTTCCTACAAGGGTAGTCATAGATCAAACACCATTTGAAGTCTGGTATGGATACAAACCAACCTTAAAATTTCTTAAAATATTTGGTTGTTTATGTTACACTCATGTTCAGCAGAGCAAGCGTGACAAACTTGACAAAAGAGCATCACCAAGCATCTTTATAGGCTATAGTGATGCGAGTAAAGCTTATAAAATTTTCAAACCACAAGATTGGAAAATTGTTGTAAGCAGAGATGTGCATTTCGTGGAAGACAAAAAATGGGACTGGAATATTTCAGCAAAGGAGGACAAAGTTTCACAGCAACTGAAGTTTCAACATCTGATTAATGGTGAAATATCAGATCAGATTGATGATGACTGGCAAAATGAAGCATTTGATGATGCTCCTATTAGAGGTACTTGATCTCTTTCTGAAATATATCACAGGTGCAACATAGCAGTGTGTGAACCAGCAAGTTATGAAGAAGCCAAGAAAGATCAAAATTGGACGGTTGCAATGAAGAAGGAGTTGTCCATGATTGAAAAGAACAAGACTTGGTATCTTGTAGAGAGACCTCAAGACAGGAAAGTAATAGGAGTCAAATGGGTGTTTAGAACTAAACACAATGCTAATGGTTTAGTTCACAAGTACAAAGCAAGGCTAGTGGTGAGGGGTTTTGCACAGATATTTGGTGTTGACTACTCAGACACTTTTGCACCAGTTGCTAGGCTTGACACCATCAGAATGCTGCTTGCAATTGCTGCTCAAAAAAACTGGAGAGTCTACTAGTTAGATGTTAAGTCAGCCTTCTTGAATGGTGACTTGAAGGAAGAAATCTATGTTGATCAACCTGAAGGATTTGTGAAGAAAGGAGAAGAAGACAAGGTTTATCTTCTCAAGAAGGCTCTTTATGGCTTGAAGCAAGCTCCAAGGATTTGGTACAGCAAAATTGATGATTATTTGCTGAGCTTGGGATTTGTTAAAAGTCTCTCCGAATCAACTTTGTATGTAAAACAAGAAGGCAATGAGGTTCTTGTTATATCACTTTATGTGACGATTTGTTAGTTACAGGATCCAACATAATACTTGTAAAAAACTTCAAGCTCAAGATTATGAAAGTTTTTGAAATGACAGATCTTGGCTTAATGACATTCTTTCTTGGAATGGAAATTAAGCAAAGAGAGCATGAAGTCTTCATCTATTAGAGGAAGTATGCAAAGGAGATTCTGAAGAAGTTCAAGTTTGAAGATTGTAAAGAAGTGAGTACACCAATGAATCAAAAGGAAAAGTTGTGTGAAGACGACGGTACTGATAAAGTGAATGAAGATTTTTTTAGAAGCTTGGTGGGATGCTTGATGTATTTGACAACAACAAGACCAGACATTATGAATGCAGTAAGTATTCTATCTAGATTTATGCATTGTGCAAGTGAGGTACATCTAAGGGCTGCCAAGAGGGTGATTCGATATGTTAAAGGTACAATTGATCTTGGAGTCAAGTTCACAAAAAGCAAGGAGTTCAAGCTAGTAGGATTCTCAGATAGTGATTGGGGCGGATCAGCTGATGACATGACAAGCACCTCAGGTTATTGCTTTAGTTTTGGGGCTGGCATTTTTTCATGGTGTTCAAGAAAACAAGAAAATGTGGCACAGTCCACTGCAGAGGCTGAATTCATAGCTGCAACCTCAGCTGTTAATCAAGCAATATGGTTGAGGAAAATTCTAATAGATCTCAACATGGAGCCAAAGAAAAGCACTGAAATTTTTGTTGACAACCAAGCAGCCATTGCTATCTCAAAAAATCCAGTGTTTCATGGGAAAACTAAGCATTTCAACATTAAGTTGTTCTTTGTGAGAGAAGTACAAAAAGAAGATGTTGTAACACTGCTCTACTGCAGGTCTGAAGATCAACTGGCAGATTCATTCACAAAGCCACTACCTTTCAACAGGTTTGAGGTTCTTAGGCAGAAAATTGGAGTTTGCAGTTCCTAAAGCAAGGAGAAGTGTTGAGAATTTGCTTTAGTTTCTTTAAGAATAAAAGTCCACATGTGCACGATCATATGTGTTTTTGAATTAGTCTTTGATTTGGTTATGTTGTCCTAGTCTTAAGGAATTAGTTAAATCATTTGTTATTTTCAATTTTTTTAAATATGTGATTGAATATAACATTTCTGATATGAGAAAATCTATATCAGACTTGATTTGTTTTTGTTCTTCTCTAAAATTCCTTCAGCAATATATTTTTTACAACAACAGTTTGTCACTACTCGAGAGAGATTGATAAATACTTTTGTGAAATTGCCATCAACACATAGAAATAAAAATTATTAAATTAGATTAGGAATATTAAATATGATTAATTTAGGTGAAATCGGAAACCACAGAGCTTTCTCATTACATTCTAAAACACAATTAACTTCTGTTATTTAATTAAATTACTTTGCTGTGTTATTTTAAATCCAAAATTATCAAAGTTTCGTATTCATTATAAATTACAATTAATTTCGTTTGATAATTAGTTAAATTAGTCCTCATGGGATCGACTTGTACTTACGAATTTTATTACTTTTGCGACACATACACTTGCGTAAGTATTTTTTCACAATAAGTTTTTGGCACCGTTGCCGGGGACTATTTATTTTGCTGTTATTAGATTAAATAATTCTAATTTATATTTGAATTCAATTATTTATTTAATTCAATTTATTATTTTTTTTCAGGTGTATGCGAAAACACGGTGCTGCCGATCTAGTTCTGATCGATCTAGAAATTGAACGGATCAGTCATAAGAATCGAAAGGAAACAAGGAAAGTAGTCATGGACCCCGAACAAACTGAAGAAGCTAAGACACAGACGTTACTCAATTATGTGATGCCATCTATTGTCGGTATCCAGTCGGCAATTCGTAAACCAGTAATTATGGGGAACAACTTTGAAATCAAGTCGAGGACCATTCATATGATTCAACAATCATAATTTAGCGGCTTGCCATATGAGGACCCGATGGATCACATTGCCAACTTTATGGAAATGTGTGATACCTTCAAGTTTCATAATGTTTCAGATGATGCTATCAGGCTACGGTTATTTCCATTCTCATTAAGAGACCGAGCGAAAAGTTGGTTGAATTCTTTACCGGCTGATTCCATCACAACATTGGCTGAACTATGTCAAAAGTTTCTATCTAAATTCTTCCCTTTTGAGAAGACTGCAAAGTATCGTAATGAGATTGTTAATTTTAGCCAATTCGACGGGGAGACGCTATATGAATCATGGGCTCATTTCAAAGAGCTATTACGGAAATGCTAGCAACATGGCCTGCCACGTTGGATGCAAGTCCAAACATTCTTCATTGGACTATCAGCTTCTACAATGACTCTCGTTAATCCAGCCGCAGGCAGTTCATTGCACCAAAAGACCGAATTAGAAGCATTTACTCTACTGGAAAAGTTAGCTTTAAACAACGATCAATGTCTGGTCTAGCGGCAAATTCTAAAGAAGCAACTGAGCACTCCTAAGATGGACGCAGTAAAGGCTTTGACTGTTCAAATTGCATCTCTAACCAAGCAACTGCAGAATAACAAAGTTCCGGTTAATTCAATCTACTCTCCGATGGGGGCATGCCAATGGTGCCAAGGACCACACGCAAGTGATAAATGCCAAGAAGGGAATCAAATGGCAAATAACTCGTCCGAGCAAGCAAACTTTTTTGGGAACTACAACAGGTCGAATTTTCAAAACACAAATAATTACTACACGGGAGCACGCAACAATCACCCGAATTTCTCATGGACGAATCCGAATAATGTTGTGCAAATGCCACACTCCTCCCAACAAGCTCAATCATTCAAAGAGAGAAAGCTCAGTCTTGAAGAGATAGTCGCTAAGATGGGCGAACACACCAATAAGTTCATGGCAGAAACTCACACTACCTTACAAAATCAATAAGCTCAAATCCGAAGCTTAGAGACTCAAGTGAGTCAAATCACCAATCTACTAAATGGGCGACCTCAAGGTGCATTGCCGAGTTCCACGGAAGTGAATCCAAAAAAGCAATGTAATGCAATCATCCTTAAGAGTGGTGCGATGATTAATAATTCGGGACAAGACATTAAGAAGACAACTGAACATAAAAATACAGATTCATCATCATCTCCGGTTGAAAGTGAAGCACAGAAGTCGGAAAAGCCTCATCTCAAAATCTATCTAGGGTAACACCAAAGGTTCTTTTTCCTCAACGTCTAATGAATGTAAAAATGGACAAACAATTCGGAAAATTTTTGGATATATTCAAGAAGCTACACATTAACATTTCATTCGTTGAGGCTCTCGCGCGAATGCCCAGCTATGCAAAGTTCTTGAAGGATATATTGTCTCAGAAACGAAAGATTGACGAATATGACACGATCGTTTTGACTGAGGAATGTAGTGCCATTATTCAACGTAAGCTTCCACAAAAACTGAAAGATCCGGGAAGTTTCGCCTTACCATGTGAAATTGGGAAGTCAATTTTTGAGCTGGCATTGTGTGATTTGGGGGCTAGTGTAAATTTAATGCCACTATCTATTTTTCAAAAGCTTGATCTTGGCAAAGCAAAACCCACGAGAGTAATTCTATAGATTGCTGATCACTCTATCAAGAATCCATATAGGGTGATTGAAGATGTCCTTGTCAAAGTCGACAAATTTATTTTCACTGCTGATTTCGTGGTTCTTGATGTGGAAGAAGATTGTGACATCCCTATTATTTTAGGCCGATCGTTCTTAGAAACTGAAGGATCATTAATTGACGTTCAAAGAGGTGAGCTCAAATTACGGGTACAAGATGAAGATGTGACATTTAAAGTGTTTAAATCAATAAAGTACCAAAAAGCTAGCGATGATATATTTCGGGTGGAACTCCCTGACACCGTAACAGGGGAAGCTTCACTGCAACAACGCGACTATCTTGAGCCTAATGGGAGGAAATACTTTGAAATTTTGGGGGAGTTTCTATTACGGGTCCTATCACCAATTAAAAGTCCTCCCGACCATGAGCTTCAGCCTCTACATTCGCACCGTCGCTATGCATCATGTGGTCATAAGAGTTTAATAGAGGAAGATCATCTCTCACGTGTAGAGAGTCAAGTTCATGTGCCAGATAGCGATAAGCCAATTGAGGATGATTTTCCAGATGAAAAGCTTCTTGCGATTGATAAGTGGGAATACGGTCAAAGAATGAAACCGTACTTTGGAGATATTATTGAGAGTGATACATCTGTCACTCACCGTGCACATGATTAGTAAGGTTGGTAAGACGTCAAGCCGATGACGTTAAAACAAGCACTTTGTGGGAGGTAATTCATTCATTTTATTTGATTAATATTAATTTTTAGTTTTATTTATGGGAAAAGTACCATTTAGACTCCAACGTATGGGGTCAATGACCATTTGGTACCTAACATTTGTTTTGTACCCAATCAAACCCTAACGTATAAAACGTTTGCAATTCAAACCCTGCCGTCAATTTTTCAGTTAAAATTGACAGATGCCTTTTTAAAATTACTAAACTACCCCTCTCTCTCTGTCTCTCTGTCTCTCTCTCTCTCTCTCTCTCTCTCTCTCTCTCTCTCTCTCTCTCTCTCTCTCTCTCTCTCTCTCTCTCTCTCTCTCTCTCTCTCTCTCAGCTGGATGTATTCGACTCCCTGAGCTAACCCAATTACAATCCTTGATCTCGTGTCTCAATCGAGGCTCTTTCTCTTCCTGTCATTTTCCGATCGGTCGTGTAGCCAGTCCCATACGCTTCCGTTCTCCATGTACACGTATATCAACAGGTTCAATTCCATTCTTCTGTTGCTGCAGTAGCCAATCAATTTCACGAGATGGCGATGCCTTATCCTCCCGAGTGTCTTCACCTCGGCGATAAAGCTTTTGTTGAATAGAAGATCCTCCTTCCATGGCATCTTCTTCACTGCCACAGTTTCTCCAGTGTACAATTCAGCCCTGTATATTGTTCCCGATCCTCCAGACCCGATAATGAATTCGCTACTCAAGTTGTAATTGACGTCTAAAATGCTCTGAAGATTCTGTAATTCTGCAATCTCCACAGGTATTTCTCCGTCGAAAGTGTTTCTAGACAATCGAAGCTCGTATAATTTACTTAGTTTTATGATAGATGAAGGGATTGGTCCAGAAAAATGGTTTCTGTTGAGGTTAAGGACGTTGAGAGATCCTAAATTACCGATCTCGACAGGAAGAGTTCCGCTAAGTGAATTGCCGTCGAGAGACAGCACAAGCAGTTTGGAACAATCGAAGAGCTCTAGAGGAAGAGAACCAACAAATCTGTTGGAGGATAACTTAATCTCTCCCAGCTGAGCCAATCTTCCAAGCCAAGGAGAGAGAGAGAGAGAGAGGGGGGGGGGTAATTTAGTAATTTTAAAAAGGTATCTGTCAATTTTAACTGAAAAATTAACGGCAGAGTTTGAATTGCAAACGTTTTATACGTTAGGGTTTGATTGGGTACAAAACAAACGTTAGGTACCAAATGGTCACTGACCCCATACGTTGGAGTCTAAACGGTACTTTTTCCCTTTATTTATTTTATAGTATTTTGGTATGTTTAATGTGTTGGTGTTTTAAGTATCAGAAAATTAAATAAAATGAACAAGATAAATAAAATTGAAAAAGAGAAGAAAAATAAGAGAGAAACCTTCGATCGATCGCAACTCAGACGATCAACACCTCCGCGATCTCTCATGCCCACTGTGACTTACATCAGCCCGACACATCATAAGGTACACTAATTCTCCCTTGCCTTTGTTTGTTTCATTGAGGACAATTTCTAGTTTAAGTTTGGGGGAGTGATTTGAGCTTACTTTATATCTTTGCTATACTTTGTTTGGTTTTGCAACCTTAATTCTTGGTTGAGGTGTCGATGACTGAAATTTTGAACAAAGCTATGCTTTAAACCCTAGAAAAGCTCTAAGTAAATGTAACTTGTAGTAGTTAGCATTGACTTGAGCTTACAAAGTTTAACTAAAAATTTTAGCGCACATGTTTATTATTGATTGACTTGAGCTGTGGGTGTTATACTAGTGTAGTCTATATAATGAACATCCAAACACAGTAAGAGAGTGAAATTCTAGATAAATTTAACGAGTGCTAGTAAGAAAAAAATCCTTCTTGGTTTTGGTTAGCATCTACGAATGTGAATTGATGTTTGTCAGAAAGAGAATAACTTAGGCCATCATTGGATCGTTTGAGCTTTCTTGGCCTACCCTTTTGTGTCATTAAATGATACCCTTAGTTTCCATTTTTAGCTTTTTAATTACCGTTCATTTGTTACCTATAATTCAGCCTAGCCTAAATTTTATATTTTCTACCCTATCGAATGAGCACAAGAATTATTGGGGTATTTAGGGGAAAGTCACAAAAGATGGTGATGAGAAAATAAACAAACTCCTTTGTCATTTGACAAATTTTTATTGATTTGTATTTGTATTCAAGTTGCAGCTATCAAAAATGACGTCAAAGACGTAAAAAAAAATATCTATTTGGTTTGCAAAAGAAAATGGCATAAGTTAAGCCATAGTTACAGTTTTATTTAGATTTTTGGTTTGCAGTTTATTATGAGTTGTATTGGTTGTAGTTTTGATATGATGACAAAGGAGCTAGTTTGGGTAATGATGAGTGAGCTAAGTTTGGGGGAGGTGAGGTGAGTTGAAGATAAATAAAAAAAGTTTGAGTGGTTGGAATAAAATTTGGTTGAGTTAAAGAGAGGAGGAAAGAGTAGTGCTCTATATAATCGCTTGTTTCCAAATAACTCCTACCCTTTAGCCTAGTCATATGTTACAAGCTTTTAAAAGACCTCGACTTTTATTTTGATTTATTGATGTTTTCTACTAGTTGGATGATGGGCAATGCTGTTGAACGATTAGAGTGATCCCAAGTGAAGTGTGAATTCGTTTCCTATAGCAACATTAGTTAATTCAACAGTTAGAGGAAAATAAGAATAAACACTCACACACACACAAAGATTTCTAAGTAAGCGACTGTCAATGAACTAGTATGAGTTATTGTTTGCAAAGTGTTAATCTTGGTGGTTTTTGATACATAGAGAGAAAAAGAGAATAGAGTTTCTTATTAAACTGTTAAGCTAATCAGAATACACATAAAGAGTTTATGTAGTTTAGGTTTACAATAAAAAGTAAATAGACTAAAATATCCTTAGGTACTAATAAATATAATATAACTAATATTCCCCGTCAAACTCACGATGCTACAGCGATAAGTATTGAGAGTTTGTCAGATAAGAAACGAAAGCGCGAAGTCGAGAGTGCTTTTATAAACATATCAGCAATTTGCAAATGAGAAGAAACGAATGGCAATATGATGGTGCCGATCTGTAGGTGGTGGCAAGTGACATGACAATCAATCTCGATATGCTTGGTTCGCTCATGAAAAACTGGATTCCGTGCAATCTGAATAGCACTCTGATTATCACAATGTAACGGAGTAGGGTGACAAAGAGAAATACCCATATCAGCAAGCAACTGGCGTAACCAAACGATTTCACAGGTAGTCGAGGCCATGGCACGATACTCTGCTTTTGTAGAAGAGCGAGAAATAACATCTTGTTTCTTGCTCTTCCACAAAATAAGTGAGTCAGCGAGGAAAATACAAAATCCAGTGGTTGATTTGCGATTTGTAGGATCACCAGCCCAATCCGCATTAGAATAAGCACGCAGCTCTAACGAAGATGTAGAAGGGAACAAGAGACTATGAAACTGAGTTCCCTGAAGGTACCTGAGAATACAAAGAACGGCAACCCAATGAACTGTAGTAGGAGCAGTGACAAACTGACTAACCACATGAACAGCATGCGCAATGTCGGGGCGAGTCACAGTAAGATAAACCAAACTGCCTACAATGGTACAATAGAGACTGGAATCTGTCAAATGAGTGCCCTCCGACAGAGAGTATCTAGCATTAGTCTCAAGGGGAGTATCAACAGTCCTGTTGTCAGTGAGTCGAGCACGCTCAAACAAATCAGCTATATACTTTGATTGAGATAAGAGATAGCCTTTTGGGAAATAGGCAACCTCAATTCCCAAAAAATAACGTAGCATACCCAAGTCTTTCATAGCGAAGCAACGTGCCAACTCAGACTTCAAAGACTCAATACCATCGTAATCATCACCAGTAATTATCATGTCATTAACATACAAGTATAATAGAATACGTCCTGCCGTTGTACGCTTGACAAATAACGCCGAATCATGGTGACTATGAAGAAAGCCAAACGAAGTGATCACTATGGAAAACTTCTCAAACCAGGTACGTGGTGCTTGTTTGAAACCATAAAGAGCTTTGCGAAGTTTGCAAACTTCACCAGGCCGATGAGCTACACCGGGAGGAGGCGTCATATAAACTTCATCATGAAGATCGCCATTCAAGAAGGCATTCTTGACATCCATCTGAGATATTCTCCATCGGCAAACAGAAGCAACTGCAATCAAAGTACGAACATTCATCATTTTTGCAACAGGAGCAAAAGTTTCTTCATAATCCATGCCATACTCCTGGGAATAGCCTTTAGTAACAAGTCGGGCCTTGTATCGTTGAATAGATCCATCGGATTTGGTTTTAATCTTGTAGACCCAACAAGAACCAATGGTATGTTTTCCGAATAGCAGCGAAACCAAATCCCATGTATGAGTCTGGTGTAGAGCAGTAAGTTCCTCAGCCATAGCAGCTTGCCAAAAGGGATCACAAACTGCCTCTCTATAGGACAAAAGCTCAAAAAGACGATGAACAGAGGCAACAAAGGAAACAAAGGAAGTAGAATAAGAAGAGTACTCAAAATCAGGAAGTTTAGTAAACTTATGAGTACGAGTAGACTGTCACAGAGGAGGATCGTCCGCAATCTCATCCGACAACTGGGTGGTCGTAGGAGCAGGGGCATGAGAATTGGATGCCTCGTGAACCAAAGTATCAGATATAACTTCGTCGGGGTCGGTATTGAAAGGATCAATACGAACTAAATCTAACTGTGTCATGTGATGAGAACTAGCAGGAACAGAAAAGAAGGGAATATGTTCTAAAAACACAACATGATGCGAGACATACAGTTTTTGACTAACTAGATCAAAACAACGATATCCCTTTTGACCAACACCATAACCCAAAAAGACACATAAGGCGGACTGAGGAGACAATTTATTACGCTCAACATGTGGTCAAAGAACAAAGCAAGTACAACCGAAGATGCGCAACAAGGAATAATCAGGTGAATAACCATATAACTTTTCAAAAGGGGACAAATTTGAATTATGAGATATTGGAATTTTGTTGATCACATGAGCAGCTATAAGTACTGCTTCCCCCCAAAACTCACTAGGAACCTTGGCTGACAACAAGAATGAACGAGCTGTTTCAACAAGATGACGATGTTTTCTTTTAGTAACATCATTTTGTTGAGGAGTGTTTGTACACAAGGTTTGGTGGATAGTACAATCAGAAGCAAGTAACTGAGAAAAATTGTTAGAAGTGTATTCACCCCCCAAATCACACCGAAAACGTTTAATGCAGAAGAGTGTTGGGTTTTCACAAGAGCTCCAAAGTTACTGAATATGGTAAGGAAATCAGACCTGTGTTTCATAAGATAAACCTAAGTATAACGAGTGAAATCATCAATGAACGAAACATAATATCTGGAACCCCATTTGGTGGATACAGGAGAGGATCCCCACATATCAGAATGCACAAGATCAAATGGCGCAATGGATAAAGAAATACTTTTATAAAAAGGCAAGGTTGAAAATTTAGCCAGTTTACAACCACGACAATCAGAAATATCATGACTGGCTAAATGACCTAAAACTCCTGTAGACAACAAAAACTTTAAACGAGACGCAGAAACATGACCCAAAAGAGAGTGCCAAAGATAAAAATCAGAAGACGAATAACTCAAACGAAAAGACGACAAATCCACACTAGAGGCAGCAACATATGATACTTTGAGCTCATCCAAAACATAGAGTCCCCCTTTCCTACGGCCTGTCCCAATCGCCTTTTGAGATTGCGGGTCCTGAACACAACAAGTGGTAGAAGTAAAAAGAACTGAGAGACCATAATCACACAATTGACCAACAGATGCAAGATTTAATGTTAGACTAGGAATATGGTATACATCTAAAAGAGATAAACGAGATGTGCGAACAGAGCCAATTCCTACCAATGGCATTGGAGTACCATCGATGATCATGATAGAAAAAGAGGGAGCAGGAGTAATAGACGTAAAAGAATTAATATCAGGAGACATATGATGAGAAGCACCTGAATCTAAGATCCATAAGGGAGACATTTACCTGAATTAGCAAACAAAGACAAACCTTTAGGAGAGGAGGCTGACATGGCATGAGGCTGTGAAGTAAGGAACTGCTGAAACTGCTCAAACATATATGGATCCAAAGACGGGGCAGCAACTGCATTATTGGACTGAGGTGGGCGATACATCCATGGAGCAGTCTGCGGCGTGCGTTGTTGTTGCGGTGGTCGTTGTTGCTGTTGTTGTTTGCCTTTACTCAGTAATTTGGGACACCGAGCCTTCCAATGACCTTTTCCCTTGCAGAAAGCACATTCATCCGGAGAAACCTTAGGAGCTGGTTTGTTTTGGTTGCTAAGCGGAGACTGTTGAGGAGCAGCAAAGACAGATGGAGCCGTAGGTGTGACAGGCACCTTATCTACCTTAAACTTAAGCCGAATCTCTTCTGCTAATAGTTCATTAACCACTGAATCAACAGACGGATGAGGAGAACGATGTAGAATTGTCCCACGCAATCCCTCTAAATCATTTTGAAGGGCCATCAAAAACTGTACCAGACGTTGTGCTTCTCTACGAGAAATATACGGTTCAAATGCTCGCAGCTCTGCAGACTCAATGAGAGCCAACTGATCCCAAAGATTAGTCATGGCAGAATAAAACTCTTGGATACTCATATCATTCTGTTGAAGTGCGTGAATATCTGACTCCAATTGATACTGTTTGGCGATATTAGACTACATGTACAATCTAGCCAGATGATCCTAGACCTCTTTAGCCGTCTCATATTTAGCCAACTGAACATCAATGGAATGAGTAACAGAATTGTTAATCCACGTAATAATCTTTGAATTATCAGCCTCTCAATTGTCGACCACGGCCGCATAATCGTTTGTGTCGTCTGTAGGTTTAACCCGCACACCAGTAACATAGCTCCACATAGATTTTCCACGCAAAAAAATTCTTCATAACATAGCTCCAGTACGTGTAGGTTTTACCATCCAATTGAATACTAATTGACTGAAGGGAATCATCCTTACAACTAGCCATAATAAAAGAGACACAGAGACGAAATTTCCAAATCTGAAATTCTCAAATCAACAGAATTCGAAATCCCCAAATAACCAAATCAACATAGTCGAAAATCCCAAAATCGACAAAATCCAATCAACCAAACTCAAGCTAGAACAAATCAAAGGGAAAAAATAAAAAATTACCAGAAAAAAAAAATCAAAAATTTTGGGGCTGTGGCTTGGATTATAACTTCTTCAATCGAGTAAAGAGAATCCATGAATAGAAGCTTTGATACCATGATAACATAGAGAGAAAAAGAGAATAAGGTTTCTTATTAAACTGTTAAGCTCTTCAGAATACACATAAAAAGTTTATATAGTTTAGGTTTACAATGAAAAATAAATAGACTAAAATATCCTTAGGTACTAATAAATATAATATAACTAATAGTTTTAATATGAATTTTTCAAGCTAAGACGAATTACCAACAACCTTGATTAGGATTGCTTTGCCATTATTTTGTTGTTGTATTTTAAATGGGATTGAGATTATAACTTTGTGTTGTCTGTGCTTAATTTTGTTAGCTTGAGGATAAACTTTCGATCAAGTTTAGGGGCATCTATTCAGACTCTTTTATACTTGATTCGATAATTTTTTTTCAAGTGTTTGAGAGAATTTGAAGTTTCTGCTGTAAGTGTGCAGATAAATTGACATATAATAGGTTGGAGTTCCAACAAAAAGAATTGGATGCATTACGAGGCAAAAGGGCAATTGTCGAGAAGCAAAAAAAGAACGTCTGCCGATCGATCGTCAAATCTGGGCGATCAATCGGTTAAAAAGAAATATGAAGAAACAAAGGCAGAAACAGCGCCGATCGATCGCCATTTCTGGGGCGGTCGATTGGCTAAAAGGCTGAAGAAACGAAATTCAGAATGCAAACCAGAGAACTGCCGATCAATCGACCAAATCTAGGCGATCGATCAGCTGAAGCAAATAACTTGGAGATGTTCGGGCAGAAGCTATGCCAATAGATCAGCCATACCAGGCGATCGATCGGATGAAGCGGTGAATTTTGACATTCCAGCAAACAGAATGTGAGCCGATCGATCGGCACACCTGAGTCGATCGATTAGCTATCAAGGAATAAAAAAATTTTGATTTTAGCTATTTATCGTTTTAATCTCAACAATTGATCGAGGACGCCGATATTACTAAAAATTAAGTTCTAGAGGCCGGGGGACTATCATTTAGAACATCGTTAGGAGGACCATAACGGAGCGAGAGCATCAGGAAAGGAAAATTCAGATCGACAACCCTAGTTTTTCTTTCTTCTTCGCTTCTCAACTATGAACATCTTTATTATTCTCGTTGTTTCTCTTTATTTTAGCATGAACTAATTCACTTTTCTTAGGCTACGATGTAGTAGAATTATGACTGTTTAGTTTTTCTTTTAATTCAAATTATTAATTTTCTGTTTCGTAATTGTGTTGAGTAATTTATTCTGTTTTTAATGTTTG
Organism: Begonia masoniana; assembly: GCA_022432975.1. Lineage (NCBI taxonomy): Eukaryota > Viridiplantae > Streptophyta > Magnoliopsida > Cucurbitales > Begoniaceae > Begonia > Begonia masoniana. The sequence goes on from CM039511.1 coordinate 19,006,762, forward strand.
CGATTGCCTGATCACCAAAAACATGTTTATAGGATTATTTTGAGAGACATGAGTTGAAAAATAATCGTGCACTAAATAATTTACCATGAAAAAGATGTTAGACTAGAGATAGCTAATGCGTTTATGTGGTATTTTAATTTCTCATTTTTAATGTATTCAATTAATTCTCAGGATTAGAGACCGAGAGGTAATAATTCGTTAGTTGAATAAGTTTATCATTACTCGAGAGAGATTGATAAATACTTTTGTGAAATTGTCATCAACACATAGAAATATAAATTAATGAATTGGATTATAAATACTAAATATGATTAATTTAGATGAAATCAGAAACCATAGAGTTTTCGAATTACATTCTAAAATTCATTTAATTTATGCTATTTAATTAAATTATTTTGCTGTGTTATTTTAAATCCAAAATTATCAAAGTGTCATATTCATTATAAATTAGAATTAATTTCATTTGATAATTAATGAAACTAGTCCTCGTGGGATCGACTCGTACTTATGAACTTTATTACTTTTGCGACACGTACACTTGCGTAAGTATTTTTTTGCAACAGTCACTAAACCTCGTGAGGGAGCGATGCAAGAGGGGTTCTACAGTCCTACCGGAGAACGTCTGGGAACTTGTAGGGGTGTGTGATGGTCATAGATGATCGGTTTAGAGTGAATTGCATCTTGACATTAACAATTGAATGTTAAAAGCTGCTTTTGGAAATTTGATAAAAAGAAGGTTTTAAATCGTGCAAACTTGTTTATATTTGCATTGGATTAATTTAATTGTTGAAAATGGTTTGAACAGTGGTTGATAGATTTTTAAAAAGTTGAATACAAACTTGCATACATTTTATAAAAATGGCATGGATTTCAAAACAATCACTTTTATGTAGAGGATGGAGAATGATCCTGATAGTGTGGATAGAGTATGAGTTAGCTATTCTAACTGCTAGATTTATTTGCTGGGCGTAAAGCTCATTATGTGGATATTTTATATTTTTCATATATCAAGAACGTTCACCGTGATGGTAAAACAAATGTAATATAAAGTTGATAAAGAGGCTTAAGCAAGCCATCGAGATAAATGGTTCTTCTTTTTGAGATGGGATAGAGATTTTAGTTTTATTATGTATAAACTTCTTTTGAACGGTCACGTGTGTGTGACCTAGTTATTCTGTAATAGCTTCCGTGGACTACTCTGATGAGAATGTAAATACTTTGATGTAAATATTTGAATGTATAGTATAAATATTGTTTGAAGGTTATTGGAAATATATTAATTTAGGATACCAGGTTCAAGAAATGGGCATTGATAAAAATACAAACGGATCCATCCAAAAGTGAAATCGAATTCTGTTCCCACCTCGGGAATCCTGTAGAGCCCGTTAGGGTCCGATTTTGGGAAAAGAATTAGGTCTTGACAGATTTGGTATCAGAGCTATACATAATAGTTCTAACTAGTTGAGTGGGTTAGTAACTATGTTTAGAATGTCTCTAATATTGCCTTGATGGTGAACGTTTTTCTGATTAATATATGATTTATTGTAGATGGAGAGACAAGACTCTACTAGTAGAATCGATACTCAAGCAGATGATATAGCTGAAATGCGAAGGGCTATCACAACTTTGGCTGATATGGTGAATAAAAATATTGCTCAGCAGAGCAATGAAAGAGTTGAAAGTGCTGACTCAATGGAGATGAAATCATTTGAGAGGTTTCGAAAGGTCAAACCTCCGGTATTCATGGGAGAAAGCAATTCAGCCATAGTTGAAGAGTGGTTGAGACAATTGAAAAAGAAGTTTGAAATGGTGAGAGTACCAGAAGAGTTCAAAGTCAAATTCGCTATGAATCAACTTGACGATAAAGCTGACAAATGATGGGATCAGACTAAGGCATCCCTGGGCGATCAATGTGAATGGGATCGGTGCGAGAATGTCTTCTTGGAGAGATTCTTTCCCAAATATGTTCGGCAAGCAAAAGCCAAGGAATTTCTAGAGCTGGTTCAGAAAGACACGAGTGTTCTGGACTACAGGACAAAGTTTGAGGAGTTGACCAAGTATGTAGGACAGTTTATTCCAGACGAAGCTGCACGAGTGACCCAACGATTTGAACTGGGCCTTAGGTCGGGCATTTCGAACAAAATGGTGGCTTTGAAGATCGAGTTTTATCTAGATATGGTCGAGAGGGTCATACTTATTGAACAAAAGCTGGTGGTAAGTAAAGACAAATGGGAAGCCCAAAGAAAGACGAAAGAAAAGAAACAAGAAACTGCCCATGGAGAAGATCAACGGTCCAAAAAGCCCAGATTTGCTCCACCTCAATCTTAAACTCAGGGTTCATATCAGAGTGGATCGGCAAAAAGTGAGGGTGGTAGTTCATAACCGACTGATAGTTGTACCTGCTATTATTGTGGTAAAGTGGGTCACATCAAGAGGAACTGTAGAAAATGGAAAGTTGACAATCCTTATGTTCAGTAGGGGAGTCAACCAACTCAATTTCCAACTGTGATTCCTCCTCCAAAATTTCAGTCAAATCAACCAACCTCAAGACAATATGAGGGAAATATTTCACAAACTGCCAGCTCTCAACCGAAAGTGCATGCCTTTGGTGCTTTTGTGAACAATCTGACAATGCGGTGGTGGAAGGTATTTTCTTACTTTATAATTCCAAAGTAAGAATTTTATTTGATTCCGGAGCAACGTATTCCTTTGTGTTAGCCTCTGTGGTTCATGCTTTGGGATTAGAAATTTTGTCTTTACCTTATGTTTTGAGTGTGGAATCCCTTTTAGGAGGAAATGTTGCCGTAGATAAAATGTGCAAATTATGTGTTGTGCGGATTAAAGACTATAAGATAATGGCTGATCTTATCGTAATGAAACTTGAATGGCTTGATGTTATCTTGGGGATAGATTGGCTATCCAAGTACAAAGCAATTATGAATTGTTATCGAAAGAAAATAACAGTATGTCTTCCCCAAGGAGAAAGAATTTCATTTTATGGTAAGGGAAATTCAATCAGGTACCACTTCCCTCGAACTTCGATTGAGTCCAATGGATGGATAGCTAACCTTTTGTTAGAGCCAGATGGTGATAACATGGTTAACTATATTGAAGTTGTGAATGAGTATTGAATATTTTTCCAGAAGAACCACCTGGATTTCCTCCAAGAAAAGAGATACAATTTTTAATTGAAGTGTATCCGGGCACAAATCTGATTTCAATTCCTTCTCATCGTATGGCACGAGCAGAATTAAAAGAATTGAAAGTGCAATTGGAGGAATCTGTAACACCCGAGATTTTCCTGTAACGCACGTATGTCTTAGGGTAGACGGTTAGGATGGTTGAATAATAAGTGATAAAGGGATAAGAAGTGGATTGGAATTAAGTTATGCAAAAGAAAGAAGAATGGTGTAAATTCAAAACCAAAACAATTTTGAAAAGTCAAACAACCAATAGGAATTTTTTTGCATTAAATGAATGGGAAAAAGTGGAAATGAAAGAAGTGGTTAGTTGGCCATCACGTTGGAGGAAAAAGGGAGTTAAAAAGGAGGGTTAGTTTTGCAAATTTTAAAACCTTGGTGGAGGGAATCAAAAAGAGAAAAAGTTTAGGTTTTATAAAAATAAGAAAAATGGGTGATTAAATGGCAAAAAAAGCCATCTTCATCCTCCCCAAACTCCATCGAAGTTTGCAGCCATTGGAGGGCTTGCTCTCTTCCATTTTCAAGGTGTTTGCAAGGTGATCGAGCAAGCGAGTTATTAGATGAAGTAAAAAATTGAAAGCCGAGCAGTCAGGTAAGTAGTGGAATGTTGTGTTTTGCCTTCGGGCTTACACCATGGAACGGTAGGGATTTGTTTGTTGTTTGGTTGCTCTGTTTCGTTTTAAGTTACGATACGGTAGGAAATCATTTGTTGTTTGGTTGTTTTGCTTCATTCTGAGTTATGGTACGGTAGGGCATTGTTTGTTGTTTGATTGTTATGTTTCGGTTGAGTAATGGTTTAGCATTTGGGTGTGGCATTTCAGTGTTTTCAAACTACGAACCCCTAAGTTTCTAGAATGGTAGTGGATGGTGAGCATGAAAGGAAATGTGAGTAGAGGGAGTCGAGTTGCTCAGTCACGTGAGAGTGACACCCGCAAGGGACTCCATGCGGGTTGCCCAGTCGCGTCAGGGTGCCATTCGCGAGGGACTATGTGAGACAGTCGCGTGAGAGTGACACCCGCGAGGGACTCCATGGGAGTTTCCCAGTCGCGTCAGGGTGCCATTCGCGAGGGACTATGTGAGACAGTCGCCCAGTCGCTGAGAGTGACACCCGCGAGGGACTCCATGGGAGTTGCCCAGTCGCGTCAGGGTGCCATTCGGGAGGGACTATGTGGGACAGTCGTCCAGTCGCGTGAGAGTGACACCCGCGAGGGACTCCATGGGAGTTGCCCAGTCGTGTCAGGGTGCCATTGGCGAGGGACTATGTGAGACAGTCGCCCAGTCGCGTGAGAGTGACACCCGCGAGGGACTCCATGGGAGTTGTCCAGTCGCGTCAGGGTGCCATTCGCGAGGGACTATGTGAGACAGTCACCCAGTCGCGTGAGAGTGACACCCGCGAGGGACTCCATGGGAGTTGCCCAGTCGCGTCAGAGTGCCGTTCGCGAGGGACTATGTGGGACAGTCGCCCAGTCGCGTGAGAGTGACACCCGCAAGGGACTCCATGGGAGTTGCCCAGTCGCGTCAGGGTGCCATTCGCGAGGGACTATGTGAGACAGTCGCCCAGTCGCGTGAGAGTGACACCCGCGAGGGACTCCATGGGAGTTGCCCAGTCGCGTCAGGGTGCCATTTGCGAGGGACTATGTGGGACAATCGCCCAATCACGTGAGAGTGACACCCGCGAGGAATTCCATGGGAGTTGCCCAGTCGCGTCAGAGTGCCATTCGCGAGGGACTATGTGAGACAGTCGCCCAGTCGTGTGAGAGTGACACCCGCGAGGGACTCCAGTGGAGTGGCCCAGTCGCGTTAGGGTGCCATTCGCAAGGGACTAGGTGAGATAGTTGCCCAGTCGTGTTAGAGTGACACTAGCAAATGACTCCATTGGGGGTTGACCCGTTGCATTAGGGTGTCATTCGCGAGGGACTATGTGAGAGAGCAGCAGAGTGTATAGACACTGCATGTTAGGGTTGAGTCGAGCATTTAGTGTGTATTGTGCATTATTTCCCTACTTGCTAAGCATTAGGCTTATTTTTTTATGTTCTATGGTGTAGGTGACGTGGATTACAGGTGAGGTAGACGAGACCACCGAGGATTAGGCCGCAATCGGAGGAGTACGGAGTCCGCCGGTGCAGGCTATTTGTCGGGGCGTCTGGACCACTGTCTTTCTTCGGGTATTTTGTGGGAATGTTATAGATAGTTTTGTGGTGGTTTTGTAAGAATTTTGGTTTGAAATAACTTAGATGAAGTGGAAGATTTAGTACGTGTATTTGTAAATGTTTCGTAATTATTTTTAAAGTTTTTGAGTCGGTGGTATTGTGGAGATTGGTTGTCGTATTTGGGAATTTGAAATATATATTTTCGGGTTTTATTTGTAGGTTTTTGGTTTAAATAAATTTAGGCGTTACGCCGCCCGTTTTGATTTTAAAGTAATAATGTCGGGTTTATGTTCGCTATTTTTCTCATTACCCGTTTTAACTCGGTTTCTAAAATTTTTACGGGACTTGAAGATTTGGGAGTCGGGGAGATATGGTTAAAGTTTCGGGATTTTTGGAGGTGTTCAAAGTGACGAAAAGTGTAGAAAAGTGAGGAAAGGTTAAAACAGGCATTTTTAAAGGTTTTTGGTTGAGAAAAACCCGAGCCGGCCCGATCGATCGGGCCCGGGGCGCGATCGATCGTGGTCGGGATGTTTTTGGGTGAAAATAGCCCGAGCGTGCCCGATCGATCGGGCAAAATCACGATCGATCGCGGCTGGGCATGCACGGGGCGCGCCCAGCGCGCACGCGACGTGCTGCCAGCGCGCGAGCGGAGCGCTACCCCGGCGCGCGCGGCGCCCAGCGCGCGCCCAGCGCGCGCCCAGCGTTCCTTTTGAGCCAAAAATTCGTTTTTCTTCAAATTTTTCCCGATTTCTACAATGTTTTGACCCGACATTTTCCGATGTATTTTAAACGTATTTTGGGCCCGTTTTTCAATAAATTTCGAGGGTTCGAAAGACCTAAAAACCGAGTCGAAAAATTTATGAAAATTCTTTTAAACGTCGTTTTAAATGTGAGATTGGTTAGCAATGTGACGCACCGAGCCGGGGCGGGTTCGGGGCGTTACAGAATCGTTGGAGAAAGGATTTATACGAGCTAGCACATCTCCATCGGGTGCTTCAGCTTTGTTCGTAAAAAAGAAAGATGACACTTTGAGGATGTGCATTGACTATCGAAAATTGAATAGAGTAACAGTGAAGAACAAGTACCCACTTCCTCGGATTGATGATATGTTTGATCAGTTGAGAGACTCATGTTGGTTCTCAAAGATTGACTTGAGATCTAGATACCATCAACTAAAAATTCGAGAAGAAGATATTTAGAAAACTACTTTCAGAACTTGCTATGGTCGTTACAAGTTCTTGGTAATGCCCTTCAGTTTGACGAATGCACCAGCAGCATTTATGGATTTGATGAACAGAGTGTTCAGACCGTGTCTGGATAGCTTTGTGATTGTGTTCATAGATGACATCTTGGTATATTCCTCTTTGAAACAAGATTATGAGAAACACATGCATTGTGTTTTGAGCTTGTTGAGGCAACACCAATTGTATGCCAAGTTGAGTAAATGTGAATTCTGACTGGAAGAAGTTAAATTTCTAGGGCATGTGATTTTAAAGAAGGGTATTGTTGTTGATCCTTCAGAGACCGAAGCAGTGCAAAGTTGGGAACAACCCAAGTCAGTTTCTGAGATAAGAAGTTTTTTGGGATTGGCCGGATATTATAGAAGATTTGTGGAAGGCTTCTCCAAAAGTTTGATGTCATTGAATCAGTTAACCAAAAAGAGTATGAAGTATGAATGTGATGACAAATGCGAAGTACCTTTTCAATTGTTGAAAAGAAACCTAGTGTCTCCATCGATTCTCATAATTCCAGAAAGAGGAAAAGGTTATGTGGTTTATTGTGATGCATCATTGAATGGTTTGGGATGCGTTTTGATGTAAAATGATAATGTAGTTGCCTATGGTTCAAGGCAATTGAAATCGCTTGAAAGAAATTATCTGGTTTACGATCTGGAGCTTCTTGCAGTAGTATTTGCTTTAAAGCATTTGAGGTATTGTTTGTATAGCAAGACATTTGAAGTATTTTCCAATCACAAAAGTCTAAAGCATTTATTTACTAAGAAGGAGTTGAATCAGAGGCAAAGACGTTGGATGGAATTCTTGCAGAATTATGACTATACACTCCAGTACCATCTAGGAAAAGCTAATGTGGTTGCAGATGCTTTGAGCAGAAAATCTAGAGTGATGGCAGCTAGCATTGGCATTAAAGAATATGAAATGTGGGCTGAGGTTGATCAATTCAATTTGCAATTGAGGGAAGGCAATGAACTGGTATACCTTTAAAATGTCAATGTGAGACCCAATTATGGAGGCACAAGATAATAGTGTTGAAATAGCGAGCTGAAAACAAAGATCGAACCAAAAGAAGTTAAAATTTTTTCCAGGGATATCAACTCGAGAGTAAGATATCAAGGTCGTCTAGTGATTCCAGATGACCAGGAATTGAAGGAAGAGATATTGAAAGAACATCCTCAAAATTTGCCATCCACCCTAGAAAGAACAAAATGTACCAAAACATGAAGAAACAATATTGGTGGAAAGGAAGAGAGCTGAAATCGTCAGATTTGTTTCCAAATGCATGACCTGTCAAATAATTAAAGCAGATCATAAGAAACAAGCAGGATTGCTCGTTCCATTACCAGTAGCAGAATGGAAATGAGAATTTATCACGATGGATTTTGTGACGGGATTACCTAAATCGTCGAAAGAAAATGATACTGTTTGGGTAATAGTGGATCGACTTACCAAATCGAGTTACTTTTTACCCATGCGCAGTACTTATTCGATTGACCAGGTCAGTAAATTGCATGTAAAAGAAATTGTCAAATTGCATGGTGTGCCTATTTCCACAGTTTCAGATCGAGATCCAAGATTTACTTCGAGATTCTGGCAAGGTTTGCAAAAAGCTATGGATACAAGGTTAGATCTCAGTACAACTTATCACCCACAAACCAATGGCCAATCTGAGAGGACAATCCAAACTCAAGAAGATATGCTACGAGCATGTGTCGTTGATTTTCAAGGGAGTTGGAAAGATTACATACATTTGGCAGAATTTACCTACAATAATAGCTACTGTAATACCCCGTAAAATTTTTAGCGATTTAAGTTAATAAATTGGTTGAACTAATCGGTTAATTAATTTGTGTTCGGATATTCTAATTGGAGAACTTAAGCTGTATATGGGGTAAGGGTCAGTTTACGAAAAATTTATAATTGAAAGATAAAATTTAATGAGGTTTTGATGAGGCCAAAAGTACAGGAGGGCAAAACGGTAAATAATATTATTAATATGTTAATAGGAAATAGTTTTTTTTTTTTATTATTAGTTTTTTTTAAACGACAGAATGGCTTCGAAAGCCATTCTGTCGTTCGAGTGTCGAAGACCCGAACAGGGGAGGGGGGGTGCGAGCGGAGAGCCGCAACCGGCAGTCTCTTCACCGCATTTTTCCGACGTTCTCCGGGCAGACAACGTTGGCGATTCTAGGGCTGCCATTTCCGGCCGTCTTCGCACACAGGACCGAACAATAAGTCCCCTTTTTGCCCTGTTTTCGGTTCTGTTCGTGGCCGAGGGTGGCGAGCTCGTTTGAGCTCAGATCGCCAGTCGATTTTAGGAGTTCTCGGCATGAATTTGCCGACCCTTGGACCAGCAATGGTCGCCGAGCTATGAGGAGCTCAATTTGAGCGAAAAACAGAGAACTCCCAATATGTGTTCTTCGGTTTTTCTTGTGTAAAGCCTTAGGGTTTTGTTAGATTATTCTAATTAGTTGTAAGGGTGGTTGATTGGTGAGCAATTGGATGAAATTTGATGAAAACCTGAGATGGGGAGAATTTTCGATTTAGGGTAGTTTCGGGTTTGTTGTTTTTCACCTAGCTACGGCCATTCGTTTTGAATTTCCTTTTTAGTAGGTTAAACTAGGTTGTTAGGGGAGTACGTGGTTGCTGGAATCGTTCAATTTCGATAACCGACGCAAAAGTTACGCGCGTCTGAAATTTCGGGTCGATTTTTATCGAACCCAAATTAGTGGCCCGTTTAGTTAGGTTTTAATTGGGTTAGGCTAGAAATAGTAGTTTGAGAGTAAATTGGTAAATGTAAGCTTGATTTTAATGAAGTTTGAATATTTGTCGTAGGTCGAGCCGTAGGTGGATGAGGAACCGAGCATCTTCAGCGAGCTAGGACGCCAGGTAAGTGATAGTGTGGTTGAGAATGTTTGAGAGTCACCCAGAAGGGCCTACACCACAGTTGTTTGCTTGTTGTGAGTCGTGTGTATGCCGTGAGTGGTCTGTATGCGATGTGTGTGTGTGGTGGCCATAGGTACGTGTGTGACGTGATGTGGAGGTGAAGTCGCGTTAGTTGGTCATGGTATGTAGGTTGGGAGTCGTAGGTACGTGTGTGAAGTGATGTGGATGTGAAGTCATCGTTAGTTGGTCATGGTATGCAGGTTGTGAGTCGTAGGTATGTGTGTGACGTGATGTGGAGATGAGGTCGCGTTAGTTGGTCATGGAATGCAGGTTGGGGGTCATAGGTACGTGCGTGAAGTGATGTGGATGTGAAGTCATCGTTAGTGGTATGTTGTGAGTCATGTGTAGGTTGTGGGCCAGCTTTGCATAGGTTGTGAGTTCTGTGTAGGTTGTGGGCTAGTTGTGGGTAGGTTGTAAGTCCTGTGCAGGTTGTGGGCCATCTCTGCATACGTGGTGAGTCTGGTGAGGTTGTGGGTCAGTTGTGCGTAGGTTGTTGGTTTGGTGAGCCTTGTGTGTGTTGTGGCCATATGTACGTATGTGTATGTGTAGTCGTTGTTAGTTGTATGTTGTGAGTCTTGTGTGTGTTATGGCCATATGTACGTATGTGTATGTGTAGTCATTGTTCGTTGTATGTTGTGAGTCTTGCATCCGTTGCGGGTTGCGGGTTGTGGGTACGGATGTGGACGAGAAGTTGTCGTTAGTTGGGCATGTCGTGTAGGTTGTGAATCCTATGTAGGTTGTGGGGTAGTTTTGTGTAGGTTGTGAATCTTGTGTAGGTCGTGGGCTAGTTGTGTGTATGTTATGAGTCTTGTGCAGGTTATGGATTAATGACAAATATGTTACGGGTCTTGTACTGGTTGTGGGTTAGTGGCACGTATGTTAGGAGTCTTGTGCAGGCAGTAGGTGAGTTGTACGTCAGTTGTGAGTTTTGTGCACGTTATGGGTTGTAGGCACGTTTGTGATGTGATGCGTATGTGGAGTCGTTGTTAATTGATTGTGATGCGTATGTGGAGTTGTAATTAGTTGATTATGGTCAGCATGCATCATGTTTTAAAAGCTACGCAAAATGTTTTGAGTATGTTTTCAAGCACGGAGGGAGAGTAGTGGAGGTGAGGTATGGTACGGACAGGCGACAGTGGGTTGGAGTGTGGCTGTGGGCCCCGCTTCCGGGACAAGCTGGAGCGGTGGCGACGTGCTGGTGGTAGTGCGGTGTATTTGCCGACTGCCCGGACGGTTGCACTTCGAGTCGAGATAGTGACTGGACCCCGTTCCTGGAGGAACCGTGACGGCGGTGACGTGCTGGTAAACAGTGCGGTGTACGGACCGACTGCCCGGTGCAGTTGCATTTCGAGTCGGGACAGGGGGGTTTTGGGTGTGACTTATGGACCCCATTCCTGGAGGAACTGGGACAGTGGTGACGTGCCGGTAAACAGTGCGGTGTACGGACTGACTGCCCGATGCGGTTACATTCCAAACCTCGGTGAGATACGATGCGGAGAGATGTTGACAACGTGTGTAGAGACCTGCATGTGTTAGGATTGCATAACCAGTTTTCTTGCTTCAAGTTTATTTTTCAGCACTTTACTTGTAAGCTTTGAGGCTACGGTGTGTTCTGTGGTGTAGGTACTGCTGAGCTGGTGGGTGTGTACCAAGAGTCTGACTAGGAGTAGGTGACAGTTGGTGGCGTGCGACCAGGGCCCCGGTTGATGACAGTGTTAGGGCGACTCGACCCAGGGGGAGCTGTAGCATGGTGTTGATAGGGAGTAGGACTTTTTGTCTTTTGTGGGGGTATTTGTATTTGTTGTATATAGTCATAGTTATGGGTGATATGTCGCCCTATACTGTGGACTTTCTTCACTTAGGAATGTTAGTATTTTAGTTCCCTCTTTACTGTTATTTGGAGATTTCGCATGCCGTATGTTGGATAGTTGATTAGTAGTATTCTGGATTGGTTGGGATTTATTCGTTTGCAGGTATTTAGCATTTTGGGGGCGCCATTTTCAGGTGTTACTCTGCCGAAATTTTTGGGGAGGACGCCGTGGTGCTTAATGGTTAGGATTAAGGGGAATTAGTAAGTCGTTTAGCTCAGAGTAGTCCCTGTAGCGAACCGAGAATCCGGGTGGGTTTTCGGGGCGTTACAGCTACCAAGTAAGTATCAGTATGACACAATTTGAATCACTGTATGGGAGGCCTTGCAGATCTCCTTTGTGCTGGACCGAGATAGGTGAAACAGTATTATTGGGACCTGACTTGGTAAAAGAAACCAACAAAAAGATCAAACTCATTTGACAACGATTGGAAACTGCTCACAGTCGTCAGAAGAGTTATGTTGATAGACGAAGACGACCACTTGAATTTAATGAGGGTGATCATGTGTTTATCAAGGTAAAATCACATCAGAGTTTGAGTAAATTTTGAAAGGGTGGCAAATTATCTTCGAGGTTTGTCGGACCTTTTAGGATATTATAAAGGATTGGTCCTGTGGTTTATAAAATTGCACTACCTCCTCAATTGGTGGGAATCTATGATGTATTTCATATTTCAATGTTGAGGAAATATGAACCTGATCTCTCTCGTGTTCTAGATTAGACTGAATTGAAACTGCAACCAGATATGGCAATGGTGGAAGAACCTGTCGCTCTTTTGGATTCACAAGATAAAGTGCTAAGGAATAAAGTGATTCCAATTGTCAAAATCTTATGGAAGAGAAGAGGAGTCGAAAAAGCTACGTGGAAGCTAAAAAGTGAAATTAGATAAAAGTACCCCCAGCTTTTTGAAAAATAAGTTAGAAGTAAATTTCGGGACGAAATTTTATTAACAGGGGAAGAATGTAATGGTTCGAACTTTTATTATATTTTGGTCAATGATGTAATAAAAGATATTTTATATGAAAAAAAAATGTAAATATAAGCCGTATTAAAGAAATGATACATCAAGAGGAAAAATTTGACATACAATTTATTTTAAGCACATAGTAATTTATGTTAAATTATGATTGATTATTAGTAGTGAGAATTTTATTATAGTCTAGTTAATTAGATGAAGAATTGAAAGGTCAACTTAAGGGAAAAAAAAAACAAATGGGATTAACCATTAGTTAAGAAAGAGATAAGTGAAAATTACTTTAACTCAGTGATGACACCTCATGAGTTTTGTACCTACCTCCCTACTATTTTTATTAATTGAAGTTAAATGCCAATTGAAGTTCAAACACCCACTTTATTCACTCTCCCTCTTCCTGATGCCCTAGATCCACGAAACTCTCTCTCTCTCTCTCTCTCTCTCTCTCTCTCTCTCTCTCGCTCTCGTTCCCTCTCTGAAGCTTCCCACGAAACTCTCTGTCTTTCCCTCCGAAGATTAAAGGTAAGGTGGATTTTTTCATTAAGGTTTATGAAATTTTATTGGTTAAATGTTGAAGAAGTGTTTATTTTGTTGAGTTTTGTTGATGATTGATGAACTTGAAATGAATACCCGAAAAATTTATTTTCAATACTTAACTTCTTAGCTTGGTTGATGTATAATCTGATTGTAAAACTTATTTATGGGTTAAAATGGAAGAAATTATCAAATTATACAAGTATGTTTAAAAAATGGGGGGGACAGGGCAGTTCTGGTCTGGTGAAATTGGTTCAATCAAATGGTTCTCAATTGATAAATGGTTTTGGCATGTTAAAGTAGACTCATTTTGTGAACTATAGGCTTTAGAATTGATGCAATTGGATAAGTATATTTAACGATATGATTTTTCAAAGTTGAGGCAAAAACTGTAAAGAGTATTCTGGAAAATTTCAGTTTTAGTATTTTTAGCCTAATCTAACGGTCTTCAATGGTTAAAAGGTTTTGACATGTTAAAGTAGACATCTTGAGTGAGCTTTGAGATTTAGAATTGAATCATTTGGATATATATACATTGAGTTATGGATTTTTGAAGTCAATGCAATATATTGGTCATATTCCGATTTTAATCCAAGAGATGGTTAAATGGGTTATATTATCTTCAAAACCATTATGATTTGGATGCTAATAGTGTAATGTATGTGTTATAGGTTTTCAAGTTACAAATATTATTAATCAAATTGCTATCAATTGTGCTAATGACATAAGGTAAGTAAATCTGTTGTTTAGAATAGTTAGTTTATGCTTTATTACATTATTAGGTGGAGATAGTTTAAATTTCTGCTTTGGTTCTAGATAGATTTAGAAATTATTATGATTGGTTAAGATTGGATGGATTGAAGTAATTAATTGATATCGTTTTATACAAATTGGATAATGAATTGTGAAAATTATTTATTTCCGATTTTATTGAAATATTAAAATGTAAAATTTTAAAAATGAGGTTTACGTTGAATTGAATATATTGGTTTTAAATATCAATTGCATGGGTGAGTTGCGTTATTTTAAACATGCATAGCATTGACTTTATAAATGATAAGTGTGTATTTTTCACACTTAATTGTATTTTTTTATACTTGATTCGATTGGTTTTTCTCAAGTGTTTAAGAGAATTTGACATTTTTGGTGTAAATGCACAGATAAAATGAAATAGAGCAGGTTGGAGTTTCAACAAAGAGAATTGAATGATTCTGTTGCATCACGGGGTAAAACGAGACAATTGAGAAGGCAAACCCAAAGCAGTGCCAATCGGTCGCTAGATTTGAGCGATTGATCGGCTAAAACACCAAAAATTGACAAAGATGGAGCAGAAACCAGAAGCTATGCTGATCGATTGGCACAATGTGAGCGATCAATCGGCTAAACATGAGAAAAATCAAAGTTTAAGAGAAACAAGAAGAAGAAGCACCGATCGGTCGCCACATATTGGCTGATCGATCGACCAAAGTGTTAAAAAATTGAGAGTTGAAGATGTTTGAGCAGAAGGAGTGCCGATCGGTCGGCTACTGTGCGCCAATCGATCGACTGTCGAGAACGGGGCAGGGCAGTTCGGGTTTGGTAAAATTGGTTAATCAAATTGTTCTCAATTGATAAATGGTTTTGGTATGTTAAAGTAGACTCATTGTGTGAACTATGGCTTTAGAATTGATGCAATTGAATAAGTATATTTAACGATATGATTTTTCAAAGTTGAGGCAAAAAACTGTAAAGAGTATTCTGGAAAGTTTCGGTTTTGGTATTTTTAGCCTAATCTAATGGTTTTCAATGGTTAAAAGGTTTTGACATATTAAAGTAGACATCGTAAGTGAGCTTTGAGATTTGTAATTGAAGCATTTGGATATATATATATACACATTGAGTTATGGATTTTTGAAGTCAATGCAACATATTGGTCATATTCTAATTTTAATCCAAGAGATGGTTAAATAGGTTATATTATGTTCAAAACCATTATGATTTGGATGCTAAATGTGTAATGCATGTGTTATAGGTTTTCAAGTTACAATGATTATTAATCAAGTTGCTATAAATTGTGCTAAGGACATAAGGTAAGTAAATCTATCGTTTAGAATAGTTAGTTTATGTTTTATTGCATTCTTAGGTGGAGATATCGTCATTTTATACAAATTGGATAATGAATTGTTAAAATTGTTTATTTTTTATTTTATTGAAATATTAAAATGTAAAATTTTGAAAATGAGGTTTACGTTGAATTGAACATATTGGTTTTAAATATCAATTGCATGGGTGAGTTGTATTATTTTAAACGTGCATAGCATTGGCTTTATAAATGATAAGTGTGTACTTTTCACACTTAATTGTACTTTTTTATACTTGATTCGATTAGTTTTTCTCAAGTGTTTGAGAGAATTTGACATTTTTAGTGTAAGTGCGCAGATAAAATGAAATAGAGCAGGTTGGAGTTTCAACAAAGAGAATTGGATGATTCTGTTGCATCACGGGGTAAAATGAGACAAATTGAGAAGGCAAACCTGTAACGCCCCATTTTCCCAGCAAGTTATTGTCCGCTCTGGGGATTGGGCCGTAACCCAATATCCTCCCCTCACGGCTTTGTTTGGCGAAGACTTCCCAGTCGGTCACCCAACCTGGTACTACTCTCGCCAAAGCACTTTTAACTTTGGAGTTCTTATGGGATCCGTTGTCAATTGTACTCCAAAACGCATCTTGCTATCTTGGGAGGGTCTCTTTACATATATTTCATTTCCACATACTTCCCCAAGCGATGTGGGATTGTGACGACCCCTTTTTACGACCCGTCACCTTCCGGTTTGCCCGCACGGACGTACCGCCATCCGGGTTCCGGTTCGTACAGCCATCGTACACATACTTATACATCCGGGTCATCACAATCACCCCCCTCGGGGGTCTAACATCCTCGTTGGCCACATTTTTGGTTGAGTACAGGCTCTGAAACCATTTGTAACGCCCCATTTTTCCAGCATGATATTGTTCGCTCTGGAGATTGGGTCGTAGCCCAATATCCTCCCCTCACGGCTTTGTTTGGCGAAGACTTCCCAGTCAGTCACCCAACCTGGTACTACTCTCGCCGAAGCACTTTTAACTTCGGAGTTCTTATGGGATCCGTTGTCAATTGTGCTCCAAAACGCGTCTTGCTATCTTGGGAGGGTCTCTTTACATATATTTCATTTCCACATACTTCTCTAAGCGATGTGGGATTGTGACGACCCCTTTTTATGACCCGTCACCTTCCGGTTCGCCCGCGCGGACGTACTGCCATCCGGGTTCCGGTTCGTGCAGCCATCGTACACATACTTACACATCCGGGTCATCACAAAACCCGAAGCAGTGTCGATCGGTCGCCACATTTGAGCGATCGATCGGTTAAAACACCAAAATTTGACAAAAATGGAGAGGAAACAAGAAGCTGTGCCGATTGATTAGAAAAATGTGAGCAATCGATCTGCTAAACATGAGAAAAATTGAAGTTTAAAAGAAACAAGCATTTCATTTAAGACGTAGCCGAACTATGATTGTTTAGTATTTCATTTAATTCAGTTTATTGATATTCTATTCCAATTATGTGTTGAGTAAACTATTATTGTTCTTACTGCTTGCAATTGCCTGATCAACAATAGCATGATTGTAGGATTATTTTGAGATCGAGAGGTGAAAAATAATTGTGCAATTGAATAGTTCACCATGAAAAGGATTTTAGACTAGAGATAGCTAAGACATTCATGTGGTATTTTAATATCTTGTTCGTAATGTATTCAATTAATTGTTAGTGTTAGAGACCGAGATGTAATAATCCGTTAATTAGATAAGTTTGTCATTACTCTAAATATACTTGCAAAATTGCCATCAACATATAGGAATAGATATTAATAAATTGGATTAGTAATATTAAATATGATTAATTAAGGTGAAATCTAAAGCCCTAAGTTTTCTTATTTTACATTGTACGATTTGATTCAAGTTTCTGTTATTTAATTAAGTTCTCCTGCTTTATTTTAATCAAAAATCATTGAAATCTTGTTATTCATTTTAAATTAGAGTAAAATTTGTTCATTAATTAGCAGAAAATAGTCTTCGTGGGTTCGACTTGTATTTATACACTTTATTACTTTTGCGACACATTCACTTCCGTTCGTAGTATTTTTTGCAATAATAAATATTTTAAAGCATGCATTTTAGGAATGAAGAGTTTGGAAGTCTTGGAAACACAGGAACCCAATGGACTAGACTTGCCTCTTCGTGTGCGATGATTATGACTATGAAACTAAGTAGGAGATTAATTATATCTCTTCCTAGGGTTGAAAGTCCCTAAATCTCGAAAGGGAGAAATGCAAGAGGGTTCTACAGTCTTACCGGAGAAAGCTCAGGAACTTGTAGGGGTGTGTGATGGTCATATATGATCGGTTTAGAGTGAATTGCATCTTGACATTTACAATTGAATGTTAAAAGCTGCTTTTGGAAATTTGATCAAAAGAAGGTTTTAAATCGTGCAAACTTATTTATATTTGCACTGGATTGATTTAATTGTTGAAAATGGTTTGAACAGTGGTTGATAGATTTTTAAAAGGTTGAATACAAACTTGCATATATTTTATAAAAATTACATGGATTTCAAAGCATGATTGTTTTAAAATTTAGATTTCAAAATAATCGATGTTATGAAGAGGATGGAGAATGGTCTTAATAGTGTGGATAGAGTCTGAGTTAGCTATTTTAACTGCTGATTTATTTGCTGGGCGTAAAGCTCATTATGTGGATATTGTATATTTTTCAGATATCGAGAACGTTCACTGTGACGATAAAGCAAAGATAATATAAAATTGATAAAGAGGCTTAGGCGAGCCATCGAGGTAGATGGTTCTTCTTTTTGAGATGGGACAGGGATTTTAGTTTTAATATGCATAAACTCTTTTTGAACAATCACGTGTGTGTGACATAGTTATTCTGTAATAGCTTCGGTGGAATACTCTAATGAGGATGTAAAAACTTTGATGTAAATATTTGAATGTATAGTATAAATATTGTTTGGAGGTTATTGGAAATATCTTAATTTAGGATATCAGGTTCAAGAAATGGGCAATTGATAAAAAGACAAACGGATCCATGCAAAAGTAAAATCAAATTTTGTTCCAACCTGGTCTGATTCTGGTGAAAGAATCGGGTCTTGATAGGAGTGCTACCCAAACGCCGACCGAAACCCGACATTCTCCTGAAGCCCTCAGTCCAAATCGCGATTCGTGATTCTGAGCTTCATAAATTCTAAATCGTGAGTGATTCACCGACGAACCTCTGTAGAATGACAACGACTCTTCGGCAAACCTCCATCTATGCCTCACAAAGTTCCGTCAACTTCTGCCATCTTTAGACTCCATAGTCACAAGTCACAACTCCCAAGCACTCTCAAGTTACAACTCCGCAGTCCGCTGTCGTTGTAAGCCTCTTCTTTCAACCCTTTAATGTGTATGTGTTCAATTTTATGATTATGCGCTATGTTTGCTGTGATTTGTAGAAGGTTTCTCGTCTGTTTGTTGTTGATTATCTGCCGCATGAGCTCTCTCACTCACTCACCGTGAGTGTGCACACACTCATAGTTGCACTTGCAGTCGCACACAGCACAGGCACAATGTGCTTCACATTGTGAGTGCGTTGCACTTGCACACAACACAATATTCATTTCAAAAGTAATGTGTTTTTATTATTATTTTTTTCAATGGTAGAGATGTGCACTCTTTTTGTTCATGTTGAAAAGTGAAATGAGTGGTAGTAATATTAATACAAGAAAAAGAATATTAAAATTTGGGACTTGGGAGCACTTTACATGAGTTGAAGATAGTGATCCTAAGAATCCTAAAGCTAAATGCAACTATGGCGGTCAACTTTACACATGTCATACAAGAAAGAATGGTACATCAAATATGACAAGAAATTTATGTGCATGTAAAAAGTATTTGGCAAGACTAGATAGCAAACAAAAGACATTACATTTTGTTAAGAAAAAGGAAGAATGCTCTAAAGTGTCAACATTTACGTAGTCAAGTGGAAGTAACTATATTGCTAGAATGCTGATTAAAGATGAATTGCCTATGAGAATGGTTGAATGGAAAGATTTCAAAGAATTGCTTGAATATTTTCAAGGCTCGTTTGTTATGCCATCGAGTAGAACGGTTGGAAGAGATATTGTAACGCCCCCGAACCCACCCTGGTTCGGAGCGCTACTTTGCTAACCAATCCCACATTAAACTGACTCCCAAACATAAAAGGAAACGGACACATCTGAATTTAAAACTAAACTCCCAAAACTCTCTTAAGTCATACCTAGCTGCCTAGACTCACTAATTACTCTTAATCCTAACCTTTAAACACCACGGCGTCCTTCCCGAAAATTTCGGCAAAGTAATGCCTGAAAATGGCGCCTCCAAAATGCTAGGTACCTGCAAACGAATAAATCCCCAAGCAGATCCAGTATACTCTTAGACAACTATCCATCCACTCAACTATCCAGCATACTAAATCTCCAATAACAGAAAAGAAAGAAACTATAACACTCACATCCCTAAATAAAGAAAGTCCACAGTACAAGGCGATACATCACCCTTAACTATGACTAAATACCACAAATATACATAGCTATACCACAACTATCAAAAACATCAACCAAAATGATTTAAGCATTTCCATCATTTCTACAAACAGTCATCTACAACAAACTACTAAAATGTAAAATCTCACACTCTCCTGAAGACCATGGTCGAGGCGCCCCGACAACTACCCGCACCGGCATGCCTCGTACTCCTCCGACTGCTGCCTAGTCCTGGGCTGTCTCCTCTACCTCACCTGTAAAAAACCCGCCACCTACACCATAGAACACAAAAGTAAGCCTAACGCTTAGCAAGTAGGGAAAGAATGCACAACAACACACTAAATGCTCGACTCAACCCTAACATGCAGTTTCTACTCACTCTGTTGCTTTCTTTTCATTTCGGTTGCAATTATCTTTCACTTTCATGTGAATCAAGTAGGCACACGTCCCAACACAATCCTGGACGGCCACGCCTTGACCCACGGAGCAAGACCGGAGGCACACACCCCAACACAATCCTGGACGGCCAACCAAATCTTCCCCAATCGATCGTAGAATCCTCATTGTGCCTTCAAGCACGAACATATCGAGGTATTCATACTCACGACGCATTACGTACATTAGCATAGCATCTCAAGCAAAATACCTCGTAGGGTGCTCAGCGAGCCACGAGCCCACGAGACTATTCTACTCGAGACCAGTTGCATAGCATCTCTAGTAAAATACCTCGCGGGGTGCTCAACGAGCCACGAGCCCACGAGACTATTCTACTCGAGACCAGTTTGCATATCGATTTACTTATCTTTCAATTCATTCTCACCGCTCAAGCATGCAAAACACGTGGTTTCGTAGTTAGAAAACGATGATGTATGACACACAATGCATAACACAATTGAAAACACAACAACCAAATACAACAAACAAACAAACAAACAACTAATCCCTACCGTCCTATGGTGTAGGCCCGAAGGCAACAAACACGCATCCACTACTTACCTGGGGTCCTAGCTCGCTGAGGGTACTCGATTACCTGTCCATCTACAGCTCGACCTACGATAAATATTCATCAAACCATTAAACCATCAAGCCTACATCTACTAATTACTCTCAAACTCCTATTTCTAGCCTAATCCAATGAAAGCCTAACTAAATGGGCCACCAATTTGGGTTCGGTAAAAACCGACCCGAAACTTCAAACGTGCATAACTTTCACGTCGGTTATCGGAATCAAACGATTCCAGCGGCCACGTACTCCTCTAATTACCTATTTTAACATGCCAAAAGGAATTTTAAAACAAACGACTCTAGCTAGGTCAAATTGACAAAAACCCGAACTGCCCCTTAACCCGTAATTTCCCCTTTTTCGATTTTTCATCAAATCTCACTCAATTCCTCACTAATCAACCACAAATACCCTCAATTAGCATAATTTAACCAAAAATCCCGAGATTTCAAGCAAAACCCGAAATGCCCCAAAGAGGGCTTTCTGAATTTCGCCCAATTCGGGCTCCTCACGGCCAATCAACCATAGCCGGTCCAGGGGTCAGCAAACCCATGCCGGAGGCGGCCAATTTAGGCCGGTGATCGGAGCTCAATCGAGCTCGTCACTCCCGGTCTCCAACAGAACCGAAAACATGGCTAAAACCAACTTACCGGTTCGGTTCGTGCGAGGAGTCAGCCGGAAGCTCCTCGTCGCCGTCGCCTGGCCGGAGACGTCGAGGCATTGCGGCGGTCTAGGTCGGCGATCATCGCCCCTCACCGTTCTCCCCTCTCCCCTGCCTCCTCGCGAACAACAGAATAGCTTCGACTATTCTGTTGTTTTCTTTTATTTTTTTTTAAATAATAATAATAATAAGTATAATAATAAAACTAACACAATTTCTTTAATTAAACGTTTTGCCCTCCCGTATTTTTGGTCAATATGAATTTCGTTAAATCTCATTATTAAATTAACCTAATCCCCAACTTAATTTCAATCAACTTTATTCACTTTACATTTCAATTAATTAAAACTCAATTACTTAAAACAACATATTTTATTATTCTTTTATAATATCCCTCATTTAATTCATTCTAAATTCGCGGGTGTTACAGATATTGAGATGATATACAATAAAAAAAACGTCTGTTGAAAGAGTACATCGAGAAAAGTTGTCAAAAAGTATGCTTGACTACATATACTTGGACTTCAAATCAAAATATCAATTATATGGTATTAATGAGACCATTTGTTAATGGCGATTGGAAATTGCATTAGAAGATTTTAAATTTTTGTCAGATTGATAACCATAAAGACGAAATCATTAGAAACATACTTGAAAAATGTTTGCTTGATTGGGGAACTGAGAATTTGTTCATTATTACTTTTGGTAACGCATCTTCGAATGATGTTGCCATTTCATATTTGGTTAAGAGTTTGTGACATAGGAAATGTTTGGTTTTAGATGTAGAATGCATTCCTATATGTTGTTTTGCTCATATTTTAAACTTGATTGTTAATAATGAACTGAAAGAACATAAAAATTAAATTAGTACAAAAGGTGTTAAAGTATGTTAAATCTTCACTATGACGGTTACAACAATTTAAGAGTCATATTGATAGCCTCAAAGTTACAGTAAGAGTAATGTAAGTCTTGATGTGTTTAATCGATGGAACTCGATGTACCTGATCTTAGAGAATGCTAAAATGTATACAAAATATTTTTTAAAAATTAGAAGAATGTGATAGGAATTTCGTATTGGACATGGGAGAGAAAGGGCATCCTACAAACAAAGATTAGGCTAACATTCGAGAATTTGGGAAGTTTTTGAACTTGTTTTATGACACAACTATCAAAGTTTCCGCTTCATTGCATATTATTTCAAATTTGTATGTTAGTAAAGTATGTGAGGTGAACATGATTATTCAAAGGTATGCAAAGGGTGATAATGTGTTATTAAGAAGAATGACTCTTGGAATGCTGAACAAGTTTGACAAGTATTGGAGAAGTTTTGACAAGATCAATTCTTTTGTCTTTGTAGCATTTTTATTTGATCCACGATGCAAATCAAAATTCTTAAAAGATTGTACGAGGATTTTTCTAGGTAAAGAACGAGCTTGAGATCTTATGAATAGATACTTTAATGAAAATTTATATTTAGAGTACAAAGGTGTTGAGTTTCTGAGTTCAAGCATTTTTATAAATTCACTAAAGGCTACTACTCTTGTCTTCTCTACATATTTTGATAATTCACTTGAGTATGATACTTCAAATAATATGTCTAAATTTGATGAGTATTCGAGTGATAAAGTTAAAAAATACTCGGACAATTTAGACATTTTAGCATGGTGGAAAGTGAACTCGCATAAATATCCAACTTTGAGTCAAGTAGCAAGAGATGTGTTGATTATTCCTATTTTTACTATCGCTTCAAAGTCAGCATTTAATTGTGGTGGTCGTATTATTAACTCATCTCGTACCTCTTTATTACTAACAACAGTTGAAGCTATTATTTGCACTCAAAATTGGATCTGTAACACCCGGTTTCTATTAACCGATTTACCTTTTTCATTTTTTTTTAGAATGCTTTAAAATTTAAATTTGGGTGATTTAGTGATTAGGTTAATAAGTGAATGAGTAAGGACAAAATGGTAAATTGCAATTTATTGTGGATAACGTATTTAAGGGAGGGTTTAATAAGGTTTAGCCGCCACTGTCTCCTCATTTTTCCTTTCTCGATATTCAGCTCAAGCTCACCAGAGCTCCAGGCGATTTTCCCTCCGACTTCTCCAGTGATTTCTCCGACTTAGGTGAGTTCCTTCATTTTCTTTATGACTCGACGGTTAGATAGCAGAGGGAGTGCAATGTATGTGTTTTTGGGAGTGTTGTGAATGTGTGTAGTTTCGGGTTTAGTGCAGAATCGGGAATGCACAAAGATCTGGGCTTCCAAATTAATTTCCTTAGACTCTTGGATAGTTTAGAATGAAGTATAACTAATACACTGTCTACGGTTTTAGGTTCGAGCAAACCCGAAGTGGTAAGCAACCAAACAATTTCCAGGAATCCAGGTAAGTAATGTATGCATGTGCCTTCGGGCCTACATCACAAAACATTAGGATTATGCATTGTGCGAATGAGTTTGTATGACATGCATCATGTTTTTATGAAAGATTACGAAAAATGAATTTTCATGTAAAGAATGGTAAGGCATAAACCGAATGTGACAGATCAGCTATTAAGGGAATGCATCCGCCTCTTAATCGAGTAGAGGATGTATAACATTGGGAGAATTGATCCCACTCCCAAGGGAACTGAGGGATCAGAATAGCTATTAAGGGAACTCATCCTGTAACACCCGGATTTTTTTTGGAAGAATTAATTAAATTATCTTATGATTAATTAGTCACTTAGTTGTCAGATCTTTGAGAGCGCAGATGGAGGAGTTTAAACAGAGCATGGAGAGAGAGTCGATTTATAGAAATTGGCTGACGAAGAAAAGAATTTATCAGAATCTTGGAAGGGCAAAACGATAAATGTTATTATTATTATTTTTTTTGTTTTAAAAAAAAATTAAATTAACATTTAATTTTTTTTTTAAAACAGACGAACGGCTTCTCGAAGAAGCCATTCGTCTGTCATTCTTCGTGGGCAGAGAACAGGGCAGGGGAGAAGAGAGGGAGCGGCGATCAACTGAGCACCGACCACAGACGATTCTCGGTGCTCTCCGGCCGGAGTTCGTGGGCGAGCCGATTTCGGCCATCTTCGTGCGTCAGTAAATCGGTAAGGCACGTTTTGTGCCCTGTTCTGTCTCTGTTTAAGGCCGAGAGGGACGAGCTGGATTGAGCTCCGACTACTGGCCGTTCTTGGCGTTAAATGACCGAGCTTAACGTCGGTGAAGGTTGCCGAGCAATGGTGAGCTCGAATTGGGGGAAAAACCGAGGGCTCCAATGTGGAGAATTCGGGTTTTCCTATGTAAAGCTTTAGAATTTTGTTAATTTATACTAATTGGGTGCGAGGGTGGTCGAATGGTGATGAAACGAGTGAAAATTGATAGAAAATTTGGAAAGGGAAAAATCCCCGGCTTAGGGTAGTTCGGATTTTGCCATTTTTGACCTAGCTACGGTTGTTTGTTTTGAATTCTGTTTTGGCAGGTTAAACTAGGTGATTAGGGGAGTATGTGGTCGCTGGAATCGTTCGATTCCGATAACCGACCCGTGAGTTATGCGCGTTTAAAGTTTCGGATCGTTTTTTTTTTTACCAAACCCAATTAGCGGCCTGTTTAGTTGAGTTTTAGTTGGGTTAGGGTAGAAATAGTAGTTTGGGGGGGGGGGGGGGGGAAGTGGTGAATGTAAGTTTGATTTTGATGAACTTTGAATTTTTGTCGTAGATTGAGCCGTAGGTGGACAAGAAACCGAACATCCTCAGCAAGCTAGGACGCCAGGTAAGTAGTAGTGTGGGTGTAACGCTTGAGAGTCCCCCAGAAGGGCCTATACCACAGTTGGTTGCATGTTGTGAGTCGTAAGTACGTTTTGAGTAGTCTGTATGTGATGTGCTTCGCGAATCCTGAGTGAGACTCGGGCCGGAGTGAGGTGCTCCGCGAATTCCGAGTGGGACTCGGGCCGGAGTGAGGTGCTCTGCAAATTTCGAGTGGGACTCGGGCCGGAGGTGAGGTGCTCCGCGAATTTCGAGTGGGACTCGGGCCGGAAGTGATGTGCTCCGCGAATTCCGAGTGCGACTCGGGCCGGAGGTGAGGTGCTCCGCGAATTCCGAGTGGGACTCGGGCCGGAGGTGATGTGTTTCGCGAATTCCGAGTGAGACTCAGGCCGAAGGAGGTAAGCAGGTTAAGGGTCGTAGGTATGTATGTGATGGGAAGTCGTCGGTAGTTGGTCATGGTATGTAGGTGGTGATTCTTGTGCAGGTTATGGGTCGTGGCTACGTACGTAAATGTAAAGTCGTAGTTAGTTGGTTATGGTCAGCATGCTTCATGTTTAGATTTCTTTTGCACTCTACTTTCTAAGCCTTGAGCTTACGGTGTGTTCTGTGGTGTAGGTACAGTTGAGCGGGAAGGTGAGTACCGAGAGCCGAACCGTGAGTAGATGCAAGTTGGTGACGTGCGACCAGGGCCCCGGTGGACGGTAGTGTTAGGGCGACCCGACCCATGGAGTCGTTGTATGGTGTTGATCAGGAGTAGATAGTTTTGTGGGAGCATTTTATATCTGGTTGTATAAAGTTATAGCTAAGGGTGAGGTGTCACTCTGTATTGTAGATTTTCTTTATTTGGTTGATAGTATTTTGGTTTTTCCTCGTTACTATTATTTGGAGATTTCGTATGTTGGTTAGACGAGTAGATATATTCTGGACTGGTTGGGAATTCGTTCGTTGTAGGTACTTAGCATTTTGGGAGGCGTCATTTTCAGACGTTACTCTGCCGAATTTTTTATTTTGGGGAGGATACCGTAAAGTCTAGTGGTTAGGACAAAAGGGGAGAGTATGGTATTAGAGCAGTCCCTGTAGCGAACCGGGTCGCGGAGACTCGGGGCGTTACAGTTATGGTATCAGAGCCATGGGGTCGACGTCGTTCAATGGATTACCAAACACCGTCAGCCGCTGCCTGGGAGTGCTTCGCTAACTGTAAGTATTACTTAACACCCTAGTATGATGTTTTCTTATGATAGTGTTAAATGGTTCAGGGATTGAAGAATATGCCCAGAGGGCGTAGGGGACGAAGACGAGGTCGACCTTGGAGGGAGGTAGATGACCAGGCTGAGACTAGGGGACAACCACCGAGAGAGATAGATGGGAGAGACGATGCTATCAGACAGTTGACAGAGTTGGTCACCCGCCAGTCCCAGTGGTTAGAGCGTCAGTCTCAGCAGATAGAGCGGTTTCTAAGTAGGGAGGATCAAGGGCAGTCCAGTGGTGGCGCTGCCGCGGCGGGCCACGAGGTAGATAGGTTTCACAAGTTACAGCCCCCAGCCTTTGACGGGTCGTCTTCGGATCCACTCATTGCTGAAGAGTGGATTCGAAAGATGGAAGACATAATGGAATATACCAAAGTAAACGATCAGGACAGGGTCTCCAGCGCAGTTTTTCACCTAGCAGGGGATGCTCGATTCTGGTGGGACACAGTGAAGGCCACCACCGATGTGACAAGGATGACCTGGGAGGAGTTTTGAGCAGTGTTTTTTGGCAAATACTTCAGCCACTCAGTCAAAACAACGAAGATGGCCGAGTTTACTCAGTTGAAGCAAACGGGCACAGTGGCTGTTTATGTGCGACGGTTTGAGGCTTTGTCAAGATTTGCTGGTCATTTAGTGAGCCTAAACGAGAACAAGGTACACCAGTTTGTTCAAGGGCTGAAGCCGGAGATTTATATGGGTGTCAGAATAGCAGGGACACGGAACGTGCCGTATGAGGAAGTGGTTGCCAAGGCATTAGATATTGAGGAGGCTAGCATGAAGCTTCCTAGTTATAGAGAGCAGTCTAAGGAGCAGCCGCGACGATTCCTCCAGGAGATGGCGTCTCAGCCATCGAGGGGTACACCACAACAGTAGCAAGGGGGCCAGAAAAGGCCCGGTGAGAGTCTGAGTAGCCAGGGGAGCAGCAAACGGCCCCAGGGGTCGAGTACTGTACCACTATGCCCTAAGTGTAAGAAGAACCGTTATGGCGAGTGTCGAGCAGATTCTAACCGGTGCTTCAACTGTAATGAGGAGGGCCATTTCGCGAGAGAGTGTCCGAAGGCAAATCGATGCTATCGTTGCAACGAGGTAGGTCATTTTGCCAGACAGTGCCCGACTTTGAGTAGAACCCCAGCGAGATCAGCACCGCGAGTCTTCTCCCTCATTGAGTCAGATGATGCTGCCCAGCCGTCCGTCATTTCAGGTAGCATTTTTATTTTTGGAGTTGCAGCTTACACCTTGATTGATACAGGGGCTACACATTCATTTGTCTCTGCGGCCTTTGTGGTTAAGGCCAACTTGGAGTTTTGCCATACCGACCAATTTTTCGAGGTAACGTTGTCGTCAGGGGAGCGTTTATTGTCAGATCAGATGGTACGAGGAGATCTAGTGACTGTGGGAGAGCGACAGCTGTACGCTGAATTGATCATACTCCACATGATGGAGTATGAAGTCATCTTAGGAATTGATTGGTTGTTCAGACATTATGCCTCATTAGACTGCAGGAATTGGGAGATTCATTTCCGACCCCCGGATGAGGGGTGTTACTCATTCAGGACTGGGAAAGGTCTGAGAAGGATTTCTGAAATATCTTCCTTAAGAGCCCGACAGTTATTGCGAGATGGATGCTTGGGTTTTCTGGCTAGCGTTAGAAATGGACAGTACCAAGCAGAGGCCCAGCTACAGGACATCGAGGTTGTGAAGGATTTTCCGGAGGTGTTCCTCGAAGATTTACCAGGTTTGCCCCCGGATAGAGTGATCGAGTTCGTCATTGATGTGTACCCAGGGGCTGAACCAGTGTGTAAAAACCCATATAGGTTGGCGCCTACTGAGCTGAAGGAGTTGAAGGTACAGTTAGAGGAGTTGACGGATAAAGGCTTTATACGCCCTAGTTTTTCACCGTGGGGCGCACCGGTTTTGTTTGTGAAGAAGAAAGACGGATCTCTACGTATGTGCATTGACTACAGAGAGTTGAATAAGCTGACAGTGAAGAACAAGTACCCACTGCCGAGGATAGATGATTTGTTCGATCAGCTTCAAGGTGCACGGGTGTTCTCTAAGATTGATTTGAGGTCTGGATACTATCAGCTGAAGGTGCAAGAGGAAGATGTACCGAAGACCGCATTCAGGACAAGATATGGGCACTATGATTTTTTGGTCATGTCTTTTGGACTGACCAACGCCCCAGCAGCCTTTATGGACCTGATGAACCGGGTATTCAAAGAATATTTGGACAGGTTTGTGATAGTGTTTATTGATGATATTTTGATTTATTCACAGACAGAGGAGGAGCACAGGGAACACTTGGGGATCGTGTTGTCTGCTTTGAAATAGCACCAGTTGTACGCTAAGTTCACCAAGTGTGAGTTTTGGCTAGGTAGAGTTAATTTCTTGGGGCACGTCATCTCTGGTGAAGGCATTTCGGTGGACCCGGTGAAGGTTCAGGCGGTGCAGGAGTGGCCTCAGCCAACTAATGCTAGTGAGGTTCGTAGTTTTCTTGGGTTGGCAGGCTATTATCGGAGATTTGTCGAGGGGTTCTCCAAGATTGCAGCCCCAATGACCAGGTTGACCAGGAAAAATATGAAGTACTGTTGGTCTAACGATTGTGAAAACAGCTTTCAGATCTTGAAACAGAAGTTGACCTCGGCTCCATTGTTGGTGTTACCGGTTGAGGGTGAGAGATTCAGTATTTATTGCGACGCATCTAGGATTTGTTTGGGGTGCGTACTGATGCAGAATGGGAAGGTTATTGCTTATGCTTCTAGGCAGTTGAAGACGTATGAGCAGAACTATCCCACTCACGACTTGGAGTTAGCAGCAGTAGTTTTTGCACTAAAGATTTGGCGGCATTATCTATATGGGCAGCAGTGCGAGGTATTCTCCGACCATCAGAGCTTGAAGTATATTTTTACACAAAAGGAACTGAACATGAGGCAGAGGAGGTGGCTTGAACTAGTGAAAGACTATATTTTGGAAATCAAGTATCACCCGGGAAAGGCGAATGTGGTGGCGGATGCTCTACGTCGGGTGGCGGTTCCAGTTTCAGTTTCTGCTGTGATGACTACGGTGCCGACCGAATTAAAGATTGAGCTGCAGAGGTTTGGTGTCGAGGTAGTTTCTAACCTTGCGGCTACCCTTTCGGCTATGTCATTAAGGCCGACCATCCTGGAAAGGATCAAACTGGCTCAAGGAAGTGATAATGAGTGTAAAGAACTCAGGGCGAGTATGGAGACTGGTGTGAGGCCCGAGATCAGCATTTCGGAGGACGAGATTCTGAAATTTCGAGACAGGTGGTATGTTCCGAAGGACGAGGAGCTGAGGAAAGATATATTGGCAGAGGCTCATTCTTCTTCTTTCTCTGTGCATCCTGGGAGCACTAAGATGTACAGGGACCTGAGGCAGCATTACTGGTGGCCCAATATGAAGTGTGAGGTGGCTATGTATGTGGAAGCTTGTGTAGTATGCTAGCAGGTGAAGGCTGAGCACCAGAGGCCATCAGGTATGCTTCAGCCACTACCTATACCAGAGTGGAAATGGAAGATGATCACTATGGATTTCGTGACAGGATTGCCCAAGACAGTGAAGGACCATGATGCAATCTGGGTGGTTGTGGACAGACTGACGAAGTCGTCTCACTTTCTGCCGGTGAGGATGACTTACTCTATGGACCAGTTTGCTCAGCTTTATGTTCAGGAGATAGTTCGGTTACATGGGGTTCCGGTGTCGATAGTGTCAGATCGAGACCCCAGATTTACTTCTAAGTTTTGGCGGAGTCTGCAGAAGGCCATGGGTACCCGGTTGGATTTTAGTACGGCCTTTCATCCTCAGACCGATGGGCAGTCAGAGCGGACTATACAGATTCTAGAGGATATGTTGAGAGCCTGTGTGCTAGAGTTTCAGGCATCTTGGAGCAGGTTCTTGCCTTTGGTGGAGTTTTCATATAATAACAGCTATCAGTCCACCATTGGTATGGCGCCTTATGAGGCCCTATATGGAAGAAAATGCAGATCGCCTCTGTATTGGGACGAGGTTGGTGAGGCAAGATTGCTGGGTCCTGAGATTCTGCAGCAAACAGTCGAAGTGGCCATTATTCGAAGAAGGATTGAGGCAGCTCAGAGTCGACAGAAGAGTTACGCAGATCAGAGACGGCGAGAGTTGGAGTTTAGCGTGGGGGATCTGGTGTTTCTGAAGATCTCCCCATTCAAGGGGGTGGTCAGGTTTGGGAAGCGAGGGAAGCTAAACCCTCGGTTTGTGGGACCATTCCCTATATTAGAGAGGATCGGGAGCACCGCTTACCTACTGCAACTACCTGCGTCTATGAGTGTCATTCACGACGTCTTCCATGTTTCTATGCTGAGGAAGTGCATTCGTGATCCTGCTCAGGTGGTGGCTCAGGAGGAGATTGAGGTTCAGCCGACCTTGGCATATGAGGAGAGACCAGTCCAGATTTTGGGATCAACTGTTAAGCAGTTGCGCAACAAGGAAATCCCATTGGTCAAGGTGTTGTGGCGCAACAGCAATGTGGAGGAGACCACTTGGGAGCGGCGACAGGACATGGAGCGACAGTTTCCCGAGTTATTTGGTACGTAAATTTTGGGGACAAAATTCTTATAAGGGGGGGTGGGTGTAACACCCGGATTTTTTTTGGATGAATTAATTAAATTATCTTATGATTAATTAGTCACTTAGTTGTCAGATCTTTGAGAGCGCAGATGGAGGAGTTTAAACCGAGCATGGAGAGAGAGTCGATTTATAGAAATTGGCTGACGAAGAAAAGAATTTGTCAGAATCTTGGAAGGGCAAAACGATAAATGTTATTATTATTATTATTTTTGTTTTAAAAAAAATTAAATTAACATTTAATTTTTTTTAAAACAGACGAACGGCTTCGCGAAGAAGCCATTCGTCTGTCGTTCTTCGCGGGCAGAGAACAGGGCAGGGAAGAAGAGAGGGAGCGGCGATCGACTGAACACCGACCATCGACGATTCTCGGTGCTCTCCGGCCGGAGTTCGTGGGCGAGCCGATTCCGGCCATCTTCGTGCGTCAGCAAACTGGTAAGGCACGTTTTGTGCCCTGTTTTGTCTCTGTTTAAGGCCGAGAGGGACGAGCTCGATTGAACTCCTACAACTGGCCGCTTTTGGCCGTTCTTGGCGTCAAATGACCGAGCTTAACGTCGGCGAAGGTTGCCGAGCAATGGTGAGCTCGGATTGGGGGAAAAACTTAGGGCTCCAATGTGGAGAATTCGGGTTTTCCTATGTAAAGCTTTAGAATTTCGTTAAATTATACTAATTGGGTGCGAGGGTGGTCGAATGGTGAGGAAACGAGTGAAAATTGATAGAAAATTTGGAAAGGGAAAAATCCCCAGCTTAGGGCAGTTCGGATTTTGCCGTTTTTGACCCAGCTACGGTCGTTTGTTTTGAATTCTGTTTGGCAGGTTAAACTAGGTGATTAGGGGAGTATGTGGTCGTTGGAATCGTTCGATTCCGATAACCGACGCGTGAGTTATGCGCGTTTAAAGTTTCGGATTTTTTTTTTTTACCAAACCCAATTAGCAGCCCGTTTAGTTGAGTTTTAGTTGGGTTAGGCTAGAAATAGTAGTTTGGGGGGGGAGTGGTGAATGTAAGTTTGATTTTGATGAACTTTGAATTTTTGTCGTAGATCGAGCCGTAGGTGGACAAGAAACCGAACATCCTCAGCAAGCTAGGACGCCAGGTAAGTAGTAGTGTGGGTGTAACGCTTGAGAGTCGCCCAGAAGGGCCTATACCACAGTTGGTTGCATGTTGTGAGTCGTAAGTAGGTTTTGAGTAGTCTGTATGTGATGTGCTCTGCGAATTCCGAGTGAGACTCGGGCCGGAGTGAGGTGCTCCGCGAATTTCGAGTGGGACTCGGGCCGGAGTGAGGTGCTCCGCAAATTCCGAGTGGGACTCGAGCCGGAGGTGAGGTGCTCCGCGAATTCCGAGTGGGACTCGGGCCGGAGGTGATGTGCTCCGCGAATTCCAAGTGAGACTCAAGCCGGAGGTGATGTTCTCCGAAAATTCCGAGTGGGACTCGGGCCGGAGGTGAGGTGCTCTGCGAATTCCGAGTGGGACTCGGGCCGGAGGTGATGTGCTCTGCGAATTTCGAGTGGGACTCGGGTCGGAGGTGAGGTGCTCCGCGAATTCCGAGTGGGACTCACGCCGGAGGTGATGTGCTCCGCGAATTTCGAGTGAAACTCAGGCCGGAGGTGATGTGCTTTACGAATTCCGAGTGAGACTCGGGCCGGAGGAGGTAAGCAGGTTAAGGGTCGTAGGTATGTATGTGATGGGAAGTCGTCGGTAGTTGGTCATGGTATGTAGGTGATGATTCTTGTGCAGGTTATGGGTCGTGGCTACGTACTTAAATGTAAAGTCGTAGTTAGTTGGTTATGGTCAGCATGCTTCATGTTTAGATTTCTTTTGCACTCTACTTTCTAAGCCTTGAGCTTACGGTGTGTTCTGTGGTGTAGGTATAGTTGAGCAGGAAGGTGAGTACCGAGAGCCGAACCCTGAGTAGATGCCAGTTGGTGACGTGCGACCCGGTGGACGGTAGTGTTAGGGCGACCCGACCCATGGAGTCGTTGTATGGTGTTGATCAGGAGTAGATAGTTTTGTGGGGGCCTTTTATATCTAGTTGTATAAAGTTATAGCTAAGGGTGAGGTGTCACTCTGTATTGTAGATTTTCTTTATTTTGGTTGATAGTATTTTGGTTTTTCCTCGTTACTATTATTTGGAGATTTCGTATGTTGGTTAGACGAGTAGATATATTCTGGACTGGTTGGGAATTCGTTCGTTGCAGGTACTTAGCATTTTGGGAGGTGCCATTTTCAGGTGTTACTCTGCCAAATTTTTTATTTTGGGGAGGATACCGTAAAGTCTAGCGGTTAGGACAAAAGGGGAGAGTATGGTATTAGAGCAGTCCCTGTAGCGAACCGGGTCGCGGAGACTCGGGGCGTTACACATACGCCCCTTAATCGAGTAGAGGATGTATAACATTGGGAGAACTGATCCCACTCCCAAGGGAACTGGGGGATCAGATCAATAAACGAGCGAATGTACAACTGAGATGAAAAAGTAGAAACTGCATGTTTAGGTTTTATGTTTCAGCATATCATTTCATTATTGCATTACTTACTTAGCATTAGGCTAATAGATGAGTTTTGTGATGTAGGTGTTGAGGTTACTGCAGGTGATTTCCTTGAGTTCACAAACGCATAGATGATGTTGGAGGAGCGCATTCAGACCACGACTTGGTAAACTGATGAGGCGGTTTAACCAGTGTTTTTGTACATGTGCATTGTAGTGAAAAACTGGATAGCTGAGTTGTGTTTGAGTTTCGCTGACAGAATTAACTTTTAATGTCCTGATCTTAGGTTTGAAAACTCTCTGGTTCAGTCGACAATGTTTTCACTTAAGTATGTTGAGTCTTATGACAGTAATAGTTTTCAATGTTCTGAAACACATTTTGAAATCTTCTGATAATAGTACCTTGCTGACTTAGCATTGGTTTTTACAGGATTTGAGTAATGTAGGTATTGGAGTTGTTTCCGAAAGGTTTCATTGAAGTGAATAAGTCCCTTCGTAGTAGAGTTGTTTTTGTATAGAGTATAAATTGTGGAAAAATTGTTCTGTTTTCTACCGGCAGTGGCAGTCTATCGGTAGAAGACATCGTTTTCTATCGGTAGAAGATGGTTGTTTCCTACCGGTAGGAGTAGCGTGTTAAATCTATCGGATGGTGTAGTTTATTTTATCGGTAGAAAGTTTAGACTTTTTTCGTTTAGCGATCGGTGGATGTCGAGTGCTATAGTTATCGGAAGATGTAGGAAATGATTTTGTCGTTTAGTGATCGGTGGACTTTGTGTATTATGTCTATCGGAAGATGCGGGAAGACTTTTGTCGTTTAGTGACCGGTCAATGTATTCTGTTTGTTTTGTTTTGTAAGTAAAGTCTTTTGTCGTCTTATGGTCGGCAGAGGTTGGATGAATGAATCATCCGACTGACGCCATCGGTAGATACGAGTAGCAAAACTCGTCGTTGCGATCGACAGAAGTTGGAGGATTAATTCATCCGGCTGACGTCATCGGTGGAAGACTTCTGTTTGCTTTTGCTTTTTCGTTGACTTAGTTCAGCGGCAGATAAGTTTGACTTTTGCAACTTTCAAAGTATTTCGCGATTTAAACCTTTATTTCTTTTGGCCGAAAGTTCTCTAACGTCTCAACTGATCATTCAAACATTGTTTTATAGTTTTGTTTAACTCTGTTGTTGTTCAAATGATTTCCGCTGCAAGTCTCTAAACGTTTTGAGGTTTTAGAAAAATGTCAAATTTAGACCTTCGAGTGAAATTTTAAATTTGGTCCAAAGTTTCTTAGTCAAGTTCGAGTTTATGAGTAACAAACTGGGTTCAGAAAACTCGGGGCGTTACAGGATCTATTCCAAAACTCAAAGTATGTTTGAGCAAATGGATGACTATGAAATTATTGATGAAGGTACGTTACATAATAATTTATTTTCTATGTTATTTTTTGTTTGTAAAATTTGTCTTCTTAAATCTTTAATATTATGTTTTGTTTTGTCCAAAAATTGCTGCTAACAATCGTAAGAATGAAGAAGGAGATGAAGATTTACCAATTATTATTGAATTGTAAAGACACTTTTTTGGTTCATCATTTTTATCTTTATTGAAAAAATGATGCTCTTTTATAAAGATTGTATTTGTTCGGGCGTTTTTTTTATCTTAGATTGCAATTGAATGTTTGTCAGATGTAGTGTGGAGGGTGGTGTAGTGGTTGACTTGTCGGTGGACACTCAGACATTGGGTATACTTTGTGATTTTTTAAACATGAGTTGGATTGTTTGGATATACAATTTGTTGGATATAAAAATTTTAGATATTAGTTGGATATAGTTTATATGGACTTTAGTTTTATCTTTGATCATGGACGTTAGTTGGATTTTATATAAAATTGTTTTATATTTTATATTTTGACTTTAATTCTATCTTTGATCGGTTCAATTGGACTTTAGTTGGATTTAATATAGAATATTAGAATTGTTGTATAATTTTTGTTTGGACTTTAGTGTGATATTAAAGGGTGTATTTTTGTTGGTTAAATTAATATATTTAATGGTGTTTTAAAAAAAAAATCAATTTGTTATTAAAAACCCAACTTTAACCGACCGTTTGGGTTGGTTTGGGACACTTTGCGGGTTGGTTTTCGGTTCAGGTCGGGTCCAAAATTGACCTGAACCGAACTGTGCCCAATGCTATTCACGACCCCCAATCCATGGTTAATCGTCTCTTAGCATGAGTTGAATGTTTTTATTTCTGTTATGAGGTTGTTTTATATTCACGCGATATTCACTTTTTTTTTTCTTTTTTTAAATTAGAAAGTGAGTGATTTTATACGTGAACAAGATCTTAAGCCCATCAAACTTGTTTTATATGAACAACATTAATCGCAAAAATTAATAAACTAACAAAATAACCTAAAGAAGATGGAATCATAGCAAAATTATTAAACAATCAAGATGTAACATATATTTTTAAAAATAGGCCATATTAGTTTGGCACCTGTAATGACAATAGGAAAAAGATGTGAAGAATTAGTAATACATTGTAAGTCTTATGAATTTACGAGAGAATTAATC
>CM039511.1:19042687-19067956 GCA_022432975.1 Begonia masoniana
CCATTCTCCGCGATCCTGGGCTGCCTGGGCCGTAGTGTTTCTCCGTTGAATCAGGGGCCGTTCGAACCCCATCGTTGGGAAGTACATGGATAAACTATTAGATATCCCTCCCAACGTAGCAAGACTCGTTTTGGAGCACGATTGGCGACGGATCCATAAGAACTTCCGAAGTTAAGTGTG
Organism: Begonia masoniana; assembly: GCA_022432975.1. Taxonomy (NCBI): domain Eukaryota; kingdom Viridiplantae; phylum Streptophyta; class Magnoliopsida; order Cucurbitales; family Begoniaceae; genus Begonia; species Begonia masoniana. Next base: position 19,042,868 of record CM039511.1, read on the forward strand.
CTTTCGGCGAGAGTAATTCCCGGTTGGGTGACCTTCCTCGCGGGAAGTGCCTTCTCGCCAACAAAGCCGTGTGGGAGGATATTGGGCTTGGGCGGCCCAATCCCCGAGTGGAAACATATCTTGCTGGGACGGGTCCTTTCCCATGGTATCAAGAGCCTGACCCAACCCGAATTGTGGCCAACGAGGACGTTGGGCCCCCGGGGGGGTGATTGTGACGACCCGTCTTTCAACGACTGATAGGAACCCATTCTTCTCCGCTGGATCCTGGGGCTGACCTTGGCCGAGGTGGGAAAGCTCCGCATTCCTGTGGCTGACCTGGGCCGGAGTGGTTTCTCCGTTAAGCATGGGCCGGTCGACCCACAATACGCTTGGGAGTACATGGAAATGAAACATATGTAGAGATCCCTCCCAACATAGCAATACGCGTTTTTGGCGGCATCCGATTGGCGACGATCCCATACAACTCCGACGTTAGCGTGCTTCGCGAGAGTAATTCCAGGTTGGGTGACCATTCCCGGTAGTGCTCTCTGCAAACAATCCGTGAGGGAGGATTTGGCCTTCGCCCAATCCCCGTATCGGACAATATCCGTGCTGGGAACGGGGTCGTTACATGTTCATGTCTCTGTCTGCACAACTGCTAGTTCAAGTTAGTCATTCCTCCCAAATCAGGCACTTTCGTTTAGGGCATCCTTCTAATCCTATTTCGCAGCATATGTTAAAAACATGTAATCTGACATGTAATCAAACTGATGTGCATAAGTTTTGTGTTTCATGTAAATGAGTAAAACTCATCGTTTTCCCGTTTCACTTTCTGACTCACATGCTCGTTATCCTTTGATGTAGTACATTTTGATGTCTGGGGTCTATCTCTCATTAAATCTATTATTGGTGAACATTATTTTGTTCTATTTATTGATGACTGTACCCGTTTCACTTGGATCTTTCCTTTGAAATTGAAAGGCGAGGTTCATAGTACCTTTTTGCACTTTTATAGCTTAGTTCACACTCAATTTGGTGCTAAAATCAAAATCGTCCAATCGGACTGGGGTGGAGAGTTTCAATCTCTTACTCATCTATTTTCATCTCTAGGTATCCATCATCGTATATCGTGCCCATACACCCTAAATCAAAATGGTCGCGTTGAGAAAAAAAAATCGTCAAGTTTTCGAAACTGGTCTTGATCTACTTTTTCACTCATCAGTTCCTAAACACTTCTGGATGTATGCTTTTTCCACAGCTATTGTCTTAATCAAACTTGCTTCCAACTCCCGTCCTTTATTACAAATCTTCGTTTGAATGTTTATTCGGTTCACTTCCAGATTATGCATCTCTACGTGTTTTCGGATGTCTATGCTTCCCTTTCTTATGATCTTTTATTCAGCATAAGCTACAATCTCATTCACTTCCTTGTGTTTTCCTAGGACACAGTCATCACCATAAAATCCAACAAAATCTACATTTCTCGTCATGTTACATTTGACGAAACTAGTTTTCCCTTTTTGACACTAACCCAATCTCCTCTACCACACTCCACTTTCTGCTTTCCAATTTCCTCCTTTTTTCCATCTCCTTCCACAAACCAATTCATTTCACCCACACCTCCTTCCACCATACCCTGTTCTACCTCCACAACTATAACCCATCCTTCTCCTATCTCATTACCTTCCCCAGACCCCGCTAACCACCATTCCCCCTCCTATTCCTCTTTGACCATCCCCACCCAGCCTTTTATTCCACCTCGTCCAAACGAGCACCCTATGCAAACCAGAGCTAAATATGATATTTTTAAACCAAAAGCATTCTCCATTGAATATTCTTACAAACCCAGGACATTTCAACAAGCCTCCCAATGTAACGTCCAGAATTTAGAATCTTCAATTTGATTTCTCCAATTTGAAACTCTAATTTGAAAACCTTAAAATTTTTCCCCAAATCATTCTATCAAATTAAATTCGAGCGTTAAAACCTTAATTTCATAATATTTTGAACTTCTCTTTAAATAATTACGAAACATTAAATACGCGGAAGCTTTAAAATTTAAACATAAGCAAAATTAATAATTTACAAAACTTATAAAATCCAACAAAACTTATTCAAAATTTTCGTGAAATATCCTTGAAAATTTAAACATACTAATTTACATAATTTCCTTAAAAACGTTTCATTCTTCGGTATACTCATTTGCCTCTAGAGGGTTCTCGATCATAACTATTTTTTCTTCAGACAAAAATTCACCTACATCACAATTTACAAAACTGTGAGAAATAATCTCAGCAAGTGAGAATACGTGCAGTTGTAAAACATGTACTTTTACCGAATCCTGTTAACAGTTACATACTGGTTGGAACTCATTTCCAAACCATCTTTTAAGACTTGGTCATCTCATAGCTTCGTCATCTTTTACTTTTACTTTTACTTTTAACGTTCAAGCTCACCATCTCAATGTGGCTTTTACTATCACGTAATTGCCGTCAATTTCATCATTTTCATACACATGCAAATGTCCAACAAATTTTATCTTTTAAATTATTCTATAACAATATCTAAATATGAGTGCTCACATATCAAATCGTGTAATAAAACAGTTATAGGAAAATAACATAAATTTATTGTGATGTAAGGCTGTAGCCAAGACGTTAGAAAATTTGTACTTTCACTTACATGAATTCTGAGCGAGTAGGGTTATCGGGATTTTCTAAAATTTCAAATAATTTTGTGACTCGTAGGTCGGATATGGTCGAATTAAATCGATTCAAACAACTTTCAGAAATTTCTACCTCAATAAAATATCCAATATAAATTTCTCACTTTAATAAATCAATTTCACAAGAATTTAGGTAGAAATTTCTTACCGGTAAAATCTTAAATAGGTTCGGATCAAAATTTGAGTTGGGTCAAAATTTAGGTCGGTTCGGGTTTGGTTTGGCTCGAATGAATAGTGCCGGTTGCGAACAGTGCCAAGTCGGGTGAACAGTACCGGTTCGGGTTGGCTGGCCGGTTTGGTTTGTGCTTAAAAGAACCGGTTCGGTCTAGTCTTAAAAATAAAACCTTCTTCCTCTTTTTCTTCTTCTTCTTCGCGAGGGAGAGCAGAGAAAGGGAGAGAGATCAAGAGAGAGAGGGTGTGTAACGCCCCGAGTCCTCTGAACCCAGTTCGTTACACATAATCCGAACATAACTGAGAAACTTTTGACCAAATTTAAAACTTCGCTCGAAAGTCAAAATTTGACATTTTTCTAAAGTCTCAAAACATTTAAAATCTTACAGCAGAAATTCTTTTGAGCAAAACAGAATTAAGCAGAGCTACGAAACAATGTTTGAATAATTAGTTAAAATATTGAGAAGTAATTCGGTCAGAAAAGATCAAGACTTAAGCGTGAAAACTTGAAAATCGTAAGAGTCAAACACATCTGCCGATAAGCAAAGTCAACGAAAAAGGGCAGAAACAGAAACTGAAGGCTTCCAGCGATCACAAAACGACAAAACTTATTATACACTTCTACCGATGACGTAAGCCGGTTGATTCACTCATCTAACTCACACCGATCACAAAACGACAAACATATTATACACTTCTACCGATGACGTAAGCCGGATGATTCACTCATCTAACTCACACCGATCACAAAACGACAAACTTACTGCCTACATCTTCTGATGGCTTTTACTGAAGACATCATCCGATGGCCTCTACTGAAGACATTCTTCCGATGACGTCAGTCGGATGATTCAATCCTCCAACATCTGTCGGCGGAAAAAACACCCAACTTCTACCGATAGATCAAAAGAGACTCTAATAAGGAGTAAACCCGACTGCTAAATGACTTTTGTACATTTTACTAAAATCATTCTGATCAACACAAATCTACAATTCTTATAAAATCAGAATAGCAAGCTACAATCAAAATCAAATCATATTTCTAAATCTAGAAAAGAAGTTCACAGAAGCGTTAAATGCAGTATCAAACTTCTACTATCATTTAAAATTCTCAGAACACTTCATCAGAATACCTAACCACTGAAAACTCTCATTCAGACAAAAGTTAAACCGCCTCATCAGAGCACCTAACCGTAGCATAGAAGTGTTCCTCCAACTTCACCTATTCCTCAGTAAATTCAGGGAATTCACCTGTTGAATGCTCAGCACCTACATCACAAAACTCATCTATTAGCTTAATGCTAAGTAAGTAAAGCAGTAATGAATGAAATGCTGAACATAAATTCCTAAATATGCAAATTTTTACTTTCTCATCTCAGTTGCATATGAATTCGTTTCTGATCTGATCCCCCTGTGAAATTGGGAGTTGGATCACTTCTCCCAAAGTCATACGTCCTCTCTCTCGATTAAGAAGCGGACTAGTTCCCTTAACAAACTGTTCAGATCTCCCTGTGAAATTGGGGTTTGGATCACTTCCCCCAAAGTCATACATCCTCTCTCTTGATTCAGGGGCGGATTAGTTCCCTTAACAACTGTTACAGTCTGTTCATTCCTTACCATGTCATTTCATGTAAATTCATTTTCGTATACTTTCAAAATATGATGCATGACATACAAACACAATCAAGCATACACAATCCTACTGTTTTGTGATGTAGGCCTGAAGACACAAGCATACTTCACTTACCTGGCTCTCCTGAAAATGCCCAGTTTCAAACTACTTCAGAAGTTTTGTTCACCTAAGTAATAAATAGAATATTAATCAGATTTCTACTAAGCCTCATTCTAATCTATCCAGAAATCTAGGAAAACTAGTTTGGAAGTTTAGTTCATAGCACATTTCCGATTTACCACTAAACCCGGACTAGCTTACTCATACAACATTCACAAAACTCACATTTATACTCTCTCCAATCATCGATAGCTACCAGTACAGCAAGAAATCGAAATAGGGCTCACCTAGTTCGGAGAAGATTAAAGTAGAAGAATCGGCTAGAGAGCTCTGTTGCTTAAGCTAAAAATCGAAAGAGAGAAAATAGGGAATAGTGGCCGCTACAGTGCATTAAACCCAAACTTCTTTCCTTAAATACGTTATCCACTTTTAAATTTCCAATTACTCTTATGCCCTTGCCTAGTCATCCACTAACCCTACTTTTATTATTGTCATTTAAAGTGTACAATTAATTAAAAGAATAGATAATTAATCCGATAGAACCGGATGTTACAATCTACCCTCCTTAAAAGAATTTTGTCCTCAAAATTCAGTACTTGAATACTTCCGGATGTTGGTCCATCATGTCTTGCTGGCGTTCCTAGGTTGTCTCCTCTATGTTCTGATTGTGTCATAAGACTTTCACTAGTGGAACCTCTTTGTTGCGTAATACCTTCACTGCAAAGTCTAAGATCCTTACTGGTTTCTCTTCGTAAGTAAAAGTAGGTTGAATTTCAATGTCCTGCTGTTCCACAATTTGATATGGATCCCTTATGCACTTCTTCAACATAGAAACATGGAACACACTGTGTATCCCCTCCATAGAAGCCGGTAGCTGCAACTGATAGGCTGCTCTCCCAACTCTCTTCAGAATAGTGAATGGTCCAATAAATCTGGGGTTCAACTTGCCTCTCTTCCCGAATCTCACAACTCCTTTAAATGGTGATACCTTGAGGAAAACTTCATCGCCTACTTCAAACTCTAATTCTCTGCGTCTTTTGTCGGCATAGCTTTTCTGTCGACTTTGAGCTGTTAAGATCCTCTGGCGGATGAGGGCAACCTTCTCAACAGTTTGTTGCACAATATCAGGACCAAGCAACTGTCCTTCACCAACTTCATCCCAGTACAAAGGAGATCTACATTTACGTCCATACAATGTCTCATAAGGTGCCATACCTATAGTTACCTGAAAACTATTATTATAGGAAAACTCCACCAATGATAAGTATTTACTCCATGATCCTTGAAAATCTAAAACGCACGCACGAAGCATATCTTCCAATGTCTGAATAGTCCTTTCAGATTGTCTATCTGTCTGAGGGTGAAAGGCTGTGCTAAAGTTGAGCTGCGTACCCATAGCCTTGTGCAGACTCTTCCAAAATTTGGACGTAAATCTAGAATCTCGGTCTAAAATTATGGTATTTGGAACTCCATGTAATCTAACAACCTCTTGCATATACAGGTCAGCAAGCTGATCCATCGAGTATGTCATCCTTATTGGCAGAAAGTGGGCAGATTTGGTTAATCGATCTACTATTACCCAGATTGCATCATATCCCTTTGCTGTTCTAGGCAATCCCACAACGAAGTCCATCGTTATTTGTTCCCATTTCCATTCGGGAACTGGTAAGGGTTGTAATGTTCCTGCAGACCTCTGATGCTCAACTTTAATCTGCTGACAATACAAACATGATCCTACATACTCTGCCACACACCTTTTCATACTTGGCCACCAATAATGCTGTTTAAGATCCTTGTACATCTTTGTACTTCCAGGGTGAACAGAGAATCTGGAAGAATGTGCCTCGGAGAGAATTCCATCTCGAAGTTCTTTAATGGCAGGAACAAACCATCGATTTCTAAACTTAAGGATTCCTTCAGCAGAATAGTTAAAATCTGATTTGTCCGTAGAATCCATGCTTAACTTGTACTTGTTGCACTCTACATCATTTATCTGGGCTTCCTTTATTCTTTCAAGAATGGTCGGTCTTAACGATATTGCAGTAAGCATGGCTGACACACTATGCACTGCTTCTAGATTAAACTTTTGGAATTCAGACTCTAAGGCTAATGGTACGTCAAGAATCAAGGTTGAGGCTAAAGTTGTTACTCTACTCAAAGCATCTGGCACAACATTTGCTTTGCTGGAATGATATTTAATCTCAAAATCATAATCCTTTACAAATTTCAACCATCGACGTTGCCTCATGTTTAATTCCTTCTGTGTGAAGATATATTTTAGACTTTTATGGTCCGAGAATATTTCACAAGTTTGTCCATACAAGTAATGCCTCCAAATCTTAAGTACAAATACCACTGCAGCTAATTCTAGGTCATGTGTAGGGTAATTCTTCTTATGTGTTTTCAACTGTCTAGAGGCATAAGCTATTACCTTTCCCTCTTGTATCAAGACACAGCCAAGTCCGATCTTGGATGCATCACAGTAAATGCTAAATTTACCATCATCAACAGGAAGGGTCAAAATTAAAGCATTGATCAGTTTCTGTTTCAAGGTCTAAAAACTATGCTCACAATCCTCAGTCCACACATACTTCACATTCTTCCTGGTTAACCGAGTCAGGGGTGTTGCAATTTTTGAGAATCCTTCAATAAACTTCCTGTAATATCCTGCAAGTCCAAGGAAACTCCGAATATCTGCAGCATTCTTCGGTTGGGGCCACTCCTTGACTGCTTGAACCTTGGCTGGGTCAACAGATATTCCATCACCAGAGATCACATGACCAAGGAAGTGAACTTTGTCTAGCCAAAACTCATATTTGGAAAACTTGCCATACAGTTGGTGCTGCCTTAGTACCCCTAATACTAAGTTCAAATGTTCTACATGTTCCTTACTAGAACGTGAATAGATTAAAATGTCATCTATAAACACAATAACAAACTTGTCTAAATACTCATGAAACACCCTATGCATAAGATCCATAAAGGCTGCTGGTGCGTTTGTCAACCCAAAGGACATAACCAAAAACTCATAATGTCCATATCTTGTACGAAAAACTGTTTTAGGAATATCTTCTGATTTGACTTTCAGTTGGTAGTAACCTGACCTCAAATCAATCTTAGAGAAAACTCGTGCACCACGGAGTTGGTCAAATAGGTCATCAATCCTTGGTAATGGATACTTGTTCTTGACAGTTAACTTATTCAATTCCCTATAATCAATGCACATACGCATCGATCCATCTTTCTTTTTGACAAAAAGAACAGGTGCACTCCACAGTGACAAGCTATGGCGTATGAACCCTTTCTCCAACAGATCCTCCAACTGCTTCTTTAATTCTTTAAGTTCTGTTGGTGCTAATCTATATGGATTTTTAAACACAGGCTCAGCGCCGGGGTAAACATCTACAACGAATTCAATTTCCCTATCTGGTGGCAAACCAGGAAGGTCATCTAAGAATACTTCAGGAAAGTCTTGGACAACTAAGACATTTTGTGGATTTGCCTCCCCTACAAGTTGTGTGTCTAAAACGCTAGCTAAGAAGCACGAATACTCTCCAAACGGGGAAGGTCTAGTGTTAATAGAAGTCATCACAGACATTTCCTTATTCTTCTTCGAAGCTTGAAAGGTATGTTTCAAACTACTAGGGGGTAGGAAGCTAACTATTCCAGTCCTACAATCAATTGTGGCGTGATGCTTAAACAACCAGTCTATCCCTAGGATTACATCAAATCCCATTATATCCATAATAATGAGATCTGCAGGTAAATTCTTGTTTCCCACTATTACCACACTATTAAGCATCACTCGGCTAGAGTGCATGCATTCACCAGAGGGTAACGTGACATTAAACATATGTCCAGATGGCGTAGGTTGTACATCTAGCTTAACAGCAAATGCAGATGCTATAAATGAATGTGTTGCACTAGAATCTATTAAAATAAAATGTGACGGCCCACACCCCGAACCCGTTCGGGGTCCGAGGGTCAAGCCATCACTCTGGGACATACATTTTTTTTTAAACATTTAGAACATCTCACACAGGAAGAAAACCCTTACGGGAACTGAAGGCTGGAAGACGTGAAAACAGGAAACAGAAGGCAGAAATCTATTGAAATCGGATTGCAGAAATGCATGGCAGAAGGGACTCAGAATACTTAAAACAGAATCAGGAGACATGTTAAATTTTAAACCATAGAAATAATAGACTGAAGAAAACAGGGAGACAGATGTAAACTAAACTTTGGACATTTAGAATATCGGGCAAGGAGAAATCTGAAGAGTGCAGGAAGGAATATAAAAAGAATCTGAATAACAGTTATAAATGGCAGCAGAAAACAAGAAATAAGGCGGAAGACATAGGCAGAAGACTGGCGGAAGAAATCTATCGGATGATGTAGTTTTGAAGGTAGAAGCAGAGATGACGTTAGTTGGAAGATACAGGCAGCAGATGAAATCGGATGAGGTGATGACGTCAGTCGGAAGATGGATGACGTCAGGCGGAAGACATAGACAGCAAATGTAATCGGATGAGGGGATGACGTCAGCCGGAAGATGGATGACGTCAGCCGGAAGATACCGGCAGCAGATGAAATCGGGTGAGGTGATGACGTCAGCTGGAAGATGGATGACGTCAGCCGGAAGATACAGGCGTTAAACATAATCGGCAGAAGAAAAACCTATGGCAGAACCACTGTTTGGCGGTAGATGGGAATAAGACAAAATGTGAACAGTATCAATTGGTAGACATAGTTTCAATTTTTGACAGGAAGACACACAGACAGAGAGCATTAAAACAGAAGACATAAACGTCTCAGATTCTCAAATCACTTCAAAACATGGTTCTCGAGCACAACAGAAGGCATAACAGAAACTTAAGAATAATCACACTGCATAGATAGCTCAAAAACCAGAGACCATCCATGCATAGACTAATAGAAAATATTCCAAACCATTTCAGAATACTCAGAACATAATTCAACTATCTAATACAGCACAAATAGAAGGCATGGAAGTTGTAGACCTTCAATACCCGATTCTAAACATGGTTGTAGAACATACTTTACAATTGACAGATTCAAAGAAACAGACTGCATGGATAGTTCCAAAACCAGAAGTCTTCTATGCACAAACTAACAGAAAATATCCCCAAACAATTCCAGAACATTCAAAATATGAATTCAACTATCAAATACAGTAGTTTTTTAAACTTAGATATCAAAATCTGTGCATTGTTTTAGAATATGAGGATCAGTACAGAACCTAACATATATTTGCAGAATTTCCAAAACAGAAGTTTTAAATACATAAACAAAACATAGTTTAGAATTTCACTCTTTCAGTCGGGAATTTGTCTGACAGCCACAACCAACCCGAGAGCTTGAACCACCAGCCACCTATTCATCAGACTGAGGCACAAAGTCCTCATTTTCGGGTTCAGTACCTACATCAGGGAGTTCACCTATGAGTCTAAAACTCAGTACGAACATATAAAACAATGCAGTGATGCATATGCTATGCATGAACTTTCAGAAATACAGTGACAGTACAGAACATTACGTTTCAGTGGCAGAGGGGTATAAGTGGGGTTTATAGGGGAACTGGCGAACAGTGGGTGCATTATCAGGCACAAACAGTTATACGGTACAGTACAGAAACAGATCTGGGGGCCAGTCCCCGTCCCACAATTAACCGATACATTTCAGTCAGATTTTATCTTGTTTAGTTTCAAACAGTGTACAAAAATCAGTTTTGCATGAACTTTCGGTGGAAACGTGTATGCATGAACATTTTTAGTGCCTGAACTTACAATAGTAGACGACAGAAATAACAGGACATACTGTGAAGCAGAACACAGACAACTCAGAACATAAACTATAACGTTTCTACCCAAAACAACCCGACATAAATGAAACACCTAGTACCTCCGTGATGTAGGGCCTTAAGGGCCATCCTACGGTTATGAACTTACCTGTTATCCGCAATGCAGTTAGTTGGAAAGTCTCAGAAATGCACAGATCTGTAACATGCACGTCGAGAAATAAACAAGGCTGCAAATGTTAACTAATAACTTGGAAGATTATGCAGTTAACCCCATTCAGACTTGTAGAAAACAACGAATGTGTTTCCATACAAAAACCGAGAGTTTTCTCCCAAAATAACTTAACTTAAAACTTTAGCAAACTCATACTTTTACTTGTCTAATTTTGTTAGCATTAGTAGATGTTTACCTTAGCGGAGGAGTAGAAAGAAATCTGAGGAGATCAAAGTAACTTCGATAATTGTTTGTCGACAGGAAGAGAGAATGCCGAGAAGAGAATGGAAAGAGCAGAGGAAAGAGTGAAGTGGGTTTCACGTAGGAAGTGGAGTATGTCTTGTTCAGCAAGTTGCCAAGTGTCGATGGCATATTGGCTCAATCCCACCAACCACAATTCTTACATAAACAGTCCCTCCACCAACTTGTTAATTGATTTGTTTTGGTTCCACATTAGTTTAGTTCTCCACTAATTATTCCAACAATTCAACCAAAACATTCATTGTATTAAAAAAATATTGATGCCGCTCATACGATTCGGGAAAATGATTACATGGAAATTAAATGCCGGATGTTACATAAAAGCAGGTATAGAGTTGATCAATATAGTACCTAATACAACAGCAGGCTGTTCCTCAACCGACTTCATCATGGAGAATAACCGCGGTTTAACCATAGCAGGGCCATTCTTAAAAGCTGGGCAGTCTCTGCTAATATGGCCGACCTTGTTACAATTGTAGCATCTGGTGATTCTAGGCTTCGGGCATTCTTTGATCGTGTGTCCAACCTCCTCACAGTTGAAACACTTCCCAAAGCCCAATCTGCACTCGCCCGAGTGGTACTTCAAACACTTAGGACACTGGGGGAATTTCCTGACATTCTGTATCTTCCCTCCTGTTCCTTGGCTACTCTGGCCTTCACTAGGCCTCTTCAATCCTCTTTGTTAGTGTGGCTGGACCAACTTTTGTGGGACCTCTTTTGGTCCAGCACACTTCCTTTCAGCTTCTTCCACTTCCAGAGCAGTAGACACAACTTCACTGAATGTCAAGCCTTTAATACCACAAAATTTAACTCCTCAGTAAATTTCCGGCTTCAGCCCATGCACAAATTTTAACACCTTATCCTCGTTCCTGTGAGCAAAATGTCTAGCAAACCTGGACAGGGACTCGAATTGCCTACTGTACTCGGCCACAGACCCTGTCTGCTTCAAGTTTAAAAATTCCAACTTCTTTGCAGTTTGGACAGTACTGCTAAAATACTTCTCATAGAAAATGTCCCTGAATTGTGACCAAGTCATCGACAAAATATCAATGGTGGTCTCTATTGTTTCCCACCAGAGTTGAGCATCACCAGCCAAATGAAATGTTGCCAACGTGACATTGTCTCCCTCTCCAATGTTGGCACACCTAAACATACTCTCAATCTTTCTAAGTCACCATTCAGTAATAATCGGATCAGACGACTATCCATCAAACGGGGTAGTCGTAGCCTCCTGAATCTATCTCCAAAATGTTCATTGCTAGAACTCCAGTTGGCACTTCCTTGTACCTCTCGGTTCAACAGCACACCTAACTGATCGGACTGCTGACGCACTAAGTCTGTTTGCTGACGCACCAGATCTGTCAGCTGCCTAATCACGCTAGGATCTTCCTCAGCTCTTAAGTTGGGCATCTCTCTTGGTACTCTTGGTCTTCCTGGTCGTCTAGCCATTTTCTATACTACTGTTCAAGGTTAACTACTCTCATAAACATCTAATAACTAAGGTTAACATAAACACTTATAGTTGTTGGAGTGCTCCCATGCGACGATCGACACTGATGAGTAATCTTTTGAACGGTTTAACTGAATGTCTCTGATACCATACTGTAACGCCCCGAGTCCTCTGAACCCAGTTCGTTACACATAATCCGAACATAACTGAGAAACTTTGGACAAAATTTAAAACTTCGCTCGAAAGTCAAAATTTGACATTTTTCTAAAGTCTCAAAACATTTAAAATCTTGCAGCGGAAATTCTTTTGAGCAAAATAGAATTAAGCAGAGCTACGAAACAATGTTTGAATAATCGGTTAAAATATTGAGAAGTAATTCGGCCAGAAGAGATCAAGACTTAAGCATGAAAACTTGAAAATCGTAAGAGTCAAACACATCTGTCGATAAGCAAAGTCAACGAAAAGGGGCGGAAACAGAAACTGAAGGCTTCCACCGATCACAAAATGACAAAACTTATTATACACTTCTACCAATGACGTAAGCCGGATGATTCACTCATCTAACTCACACCGATCACAAAACGACAAACTTATTATACACTTCTACCGATGACGTAAGCCGGATGATTCACTCATCTAACTCACACCGATCACAAAACGACAAACTTACTTCCTACATCTTCTGATGGATTTTACTGAAGACATCATCTGATGGCCACTACTGAAGACATTCTTCTGATGACGTCAATCAGATGATTCAATCCTCCAACATCTGTCGGCAGACAAAACACCCAACTTCTACTGATAGACCAAAAGAGACTCTAATAAGGAGCAAACCCGACTGCTAAACGACTTTTGTACATTTTACTCAAATCATTCTGATCAACACAAATCCACAATTCTTAGAAATTCATAATAGCAAGCTACAATCGAAATCAAATCATATTTCTAAATCCAGAAAAGAAGTTCACAGAAGCGTTAAATGCAGTATCAAACTTCTACTATCATTTAAAATTCTCAGAACACTTCATCAGAATACCTAACCACTGAAAACTCTCATTCAGACAAAAGTTAAACCGCCTCATCAGAGCACCTAACCATAGCATAGAAGTGCTCCTCCAACTTCACCTATTCCTCAGTAAACTCAGGGAATTCACCTGTTGAATGCTCAGCACCTACATCACAAAACTCATCTATTAGCCTAATGCTAAGTAAGTAAAGCAGTAATGAATGAAATGCTGAACATAAATTCCTAAATATGCAAATTTCTACTTTCTCATCTCAGTTGCATATGCATTCGTTTCTGATCTGATCCCCCTGTGAAATTGGGAGTTGGATCACTTCTCCCAAAGTCATACGTCCTCTCTCTCGATTAAGGAGCAGACTAGTTCCCTTAACAAACTGTTCAGATCCCTCTGTGAAATTTGGGGTTTGGATCACTTCCCCTAAAGTCATACATCCTCTCTCTTGATTAAGGGGCGGATTAGTTCCCTTAACAATTGTTACAGTCTGTTCATTCATTACCATGCCATTTCATGTAAATTCATTTTCGTATACTTTCAAAATATGATGCATGACATACAAACACAATCAAGCATACATAATCCTACTGTTTTGTGATGTAGGCCCGAAGACACAAGCATACTTCACTTACCTGGCTCTCCTGGAAATGCTCGGTTTAAAACTACTTCAAAAGTTTTGTTCACGTAAGTAATAAATAGAATATTAATCAGATTTCTACTAAGCCTCATTATAATCGTTCATAGCACATTTCCGATTTACCACTAAACCCGAACTAGTTTACCCATACAGCATTCACAAAACTCACATTTATACTCTCTCCAATCATCGATAGCTACCAATACAGCAAGAAATCGAAATAGGGCTCACCTAGTTCGGAGAAGATTCGAGTAGAAGAATCGCCTAGAGAGCTCTGTTGCTTGAGCTGAAGACCGAAAGAGAGAAAATAGGGAATTGTGGCAGCTACAGTGTATTAAACCCAAACTTCTTTCCTTAAATACGTTATCCACTTTTAAATTTCCAATTACTCTTATGCCCTTGCCTAGTCATCCACTAACCCTATTTTTATTATTGCCATTTAAAGTGTACCATTAATTAAAAGAATAGAGAATTAATCCGTTAGAACCGGGTGTTACAGGGTGTTTTTCGGCCGAGGGAACGCCGAACGACGAGCGAGGGAGAGAAAGGTTCGGCCGAGAGAGGTTCTTCGCCGGAGAGGAGTTTGGCCGAGATAGATTTTTCATCGGAAAGGGTTCGGCCGCGAAGGTGTTCGGCCGAGGTTTGGCGAGGTAAGAGTTCCTTTTATTTTTGGTGTGTTTTCTCCTTCCCCGAACTTCTGTATTTATAGGGAAAAATTTCAATTTCTGTCAAAAACCATCGGCCGATTTTTCAAAATCATCGGCTGAAATTTCCACTTCGTCGGCTAAATTTTCAAAATTCTTCAACTGGAAGAAAATCCTTCATTCCTTTGTCAAAAATGTCGACTGCACGTTTTTGATATGCTACAATCTACTCTCTTTAAAGAAACTTCGTCTTCGAAATTTAAAGAATCACCTGAAAAGTTCAGGATATATCTTTCTCATTTCTTATTCTTTTTCACAGGTTGCCTCCTCAACGTTTTGATTCTTTCATAGAACTCTTACAAGTGAGATCTTCTTATTCCGTAGTTTCCTTTCTTCTTATTCCAGAATTTGTATCGGTCTCTCTTCGTAGGATAAGTTAGGGTTGAGCACAAATTCTTCAGATCTCATTGGTAAAACATGTGAGGGATCTGGAACGTATTTCCTCAGCATAGATATATGAAACACGTTGTGAACGTGCTTAAGTGACTCAGGCAATTTTAGTTTGTAAGCAACTTCTCCAATTCTTTTTGATATTTCATACGGGCCTATAAATCTTGGGCTCAACTTTCCTTTCTTCCCAAAATACATCACACCTTTCATTGGCGAGACTTTCAAGAACACTTGATCTCCTATTGCAAACTCCAACTTCCTTCTTCTTTGATCAGCGTAGCTTTTCTTTCTACTCTGGGCCGTAAGAATTCTTTTTCTGATTAATGCAACAATCTCCTCAGTATGTCTTAAAATATCTGGCCCAACAAGTATGCCTTCACCTACTTCATCTTAATGCACTGGTGATCTACATTTTTGACCATATAAAGCTTCAAAATGTGTCATTCCAATTGAAGCCTGGTAACTATTGTTATAAGAAAACTCTACCAGCGGTAAATTTTTACACCAATTCCCTTGAAAATCGATAGCACAAGCTCTTAACATGTCCTCCAAGGTCTGAATCGTTCTTTTCGATTGTCCATCTGTCTGAGGATGAAAAGCTGTACTAAAGTTCAACATAGTACCCATGGCTTTTTGCATACTCTTCCAAAATTTTGAGGTAAAACGGGTATCTCGATCAGACACGATAGAAATGGGAGTGCCATGAAATCTGATAATCTTCTGACCATAGAGCTGAGCATATTGATCCATATTAAAGGTAGTCCATACAGGAATAAAATGTGCCGATTTTGTCAGCCTGTCAACTATCACCCAAATAGAGTCATAATTTTTAATTGATCTTGGAAGTCCAACAACGAAATCCATCGTGATATATTCTCATTTCCAGTGGGGTACAAATAACGGTTGCAAAATGCCAGTAGGTCTTTGATGTTCCGCTTTGACTTGTTGACTTGTAAGACATCTTTCAACAAATTTGGCAACGTCCAATTTCAATCCTCGCCATCAATAATGTTGCTTCAAATCTTGATACATTTTGATTGCACCAGGATGTACCGAGTAAGGGGTTGAGTGTGCTTCCTCTAATATAGCTCTCTTTAATTCAATATCATCTGGTATACACCATCTCTTTTTGAACTGGATAATCCCACCATCAGATATGGAAAATTCAGAAACTCTTCCAGCCTCCAATTCTTCTTTCACCTTGCAAATAAATGAATCGCCGCGTTGCTTATTCTTTATTTGCTCAAGCAAACTTAGCTGAAGCGTCATAGCAGACAATCTCTTTAATAGCCCAAACGGTTCAACTTCGATGTTAGATTTGTGCATCTCCTTAGTTAGCTGTCCTAGAATCTGCCGCAACGAAGAAATTTGAGAAGATGCTCTTTTACTCAATGCATCAGCTACAACATTAGTTTTGCCAGGATGGTAAATAATCTCGCAGTTATAGTCTTTTACCAATTTCAACCATCTGCGTTGTCTCATATTTAGATCCTTATGAGTTAGAAAGTACTTTAGAATTTTATGGTCGGTATAAATTTCACATCTTTCTACATAAAGATAGTGCCTCCAAATCTTTAATGCATGAACCACCGCTGCAAGCTCCAAATCATAAGTTGGGTAGTTATTCTCGTGATCCTTCAATTGTCTCGAAACATAGGCTACAATCTTTCCTTCCTGCATGAGAACGCATCCCAATCCATACTTTGAAGCATTACTATACACCACAAATTTTCTCAATCTAGATGGTATAGTAAGTCTGGATGCTGAGATCAGTCTTTTCTTTAACTCCTGAAAGCTTCGATCACATTCTTCAGTCCATAAATATTTGACACCTTTCTTAGTTAGCTTCGTAAGCGGGTTGGCTAAACTCGAGAATCCTTCTACGAATCTTCGATAATATCCCGCAAGACCAAGAAAACTCCTTATCTTAGCTGCGTTATTTAGTTGAGGTCATTTACTAATAGCTTATATCTTCAATGGGTCCACTACTACATCATTCTTTGAAATAATGTGTCCTAGAAAAGTGACATTCTCCATCCAAAATTCACACTTGAAGAATTTTGCATATAATTTTTTGTGCCTCAAAATTGATAAAACAATTCACAGGTGACTTTCATGCTCTTCCTTACTCTTCGAATAGATGAGAATATCGTCGATGAAAACAATTATGAATTCATCTACGAATTTCTTGAATATTCGATTCATTAAATCCATAAAGGCAGCCTGTGCATTACTCAATCCAAAAGGCATAACTCGAAACTCATAGTGGCTGTATCTTGTCCGAAATGCAGTCTTGGATACATCATCATCTTTGATTCTTAGCTGATGGTAACCGGATCTAAGATCTATTTTTGAAAAAACTCCAGCACCTTTTAATTGATCAAACAAGTCGTTGATTCTTGGGAGTGAGTACTTGTTCTTGATAGTGACTTTATTCAGTTCCCGATAATCAATACGCATCCTCATAGATCCATCATTCTTCTTCACAAATAATATGGGGGCTCCCCATGGCGAAAAGCTTGGTCGAATAAATCCTTATTCTAGCAATTCGTCTAGTTGAACTTTCAATTCCTTTAATTCAATTGGTGTCATTCTGTATGGAGCTTTAGAGATAGGTGTCGTTCCAGGTAGAATATCAATGCTGAATTCTACGTCTTTAGTTGGTGGAAAATTTATTAAATCATATGGAAAGACATCCAGATATTCACGAACTATTATCACTTTATCCAAGGTCGTTGCTTCCTCGGTTTGAGTGCACACAACACTTGCCAAGAATGCAAAATATTCAGAATTCAATAATCTTTGTGCTCGCAAAGATAATATAACAGAAATTCTCGAACTCTTTTTATCGCCATGGAATAAGAACGATTCTGTTTCAGGCACTTGAAATCTAATGATCTTCTTGCGACAATCAATAGTTGCATAGTGTCTGGTTAGCCAATCCATGCCGAGAATTATGTCGTAATCTTGCATGGCCAAAATAGCTAGGTCTGCTTACAATTCTCTATCTCCAATACGAACTTTGCATTCTCGAATAATAGAGTCGACGGTCATTATTGTACCTAACGGTGTTGCTACTCTTAACTTATGTTCTAAAGGTTCTATTGCCTTATTTAATTTCTTTGAATGCATAAGGGATATAAAAGAATGGGTTGCACCAGAATCAATTAATATAAAGGAAGGTACTTCAAAAATTAGAAGCACACTTGTTATTACATCTGCATTCTTTTCGGCTTCCTCCTTGGTCATAGTGAAAACTCGAGCGATTGCTACTGGTTGATTCTGGTAATTTTTGGGGCAGTCCTTGATAAAATGTCCACGTTGACCACACTTAAAATAGGTATTGGACTGAATGTGACACTCTCCAGAATGTGACTTTTTGCATGAGGAACATAAAGGCATATTCATCGTCATGGATTCCCTCTTAGCGTACTTGGAAGGTCTTTCTGCCGGTGCATTGATCATTGGTCATTTAGCTCAAGTTTGTTGTTGTAGAATTTTGTTCTTGGCAGTCTGAGTTGCATGACTGTACCTCCATCTAAACTCTTGAGCTCTATTGATTTCTTTTTCTCCTTGTTCTGCACATAATGTTTTCTCCACCACAAATGCGAATGGAGAGTTCTTTGAGGTATTAAGACGGATATCCTTTTGTATCTCAGCTCTTAATCCTTGAATAAATATTTTTACTTTCATAGTCTCTCTATCAGCTATATGAGGAGCATAGCGAGATAGTTGCTCAAATTTGTGTGGATAATCTATTACACTTCCTGTTTGCTTCAAGGTCATGAATTCCTCTGCCTTTGTATCGATCATCGAGTCCGTAAAATACTTTTCATAGAAAAGTTCTTGGAATTTTTCTCATGTCATGGTGGCGACTGAATGTATCACCTTTACAGAATCCCACCAATAGCGTGCTTCCATTCGAAACATAGAAGACGCGCAATTAACTTTCTCTTTCTCAGAAATTTTAGCATGCTCAAAAATTTTAATAATAGTTCTTATCCAATTATCTGCTGCTGCCATAACTGCCAAATTTCCATTAAAAATTAGAGGCTTCCATTTTTGAAATCTATTGAAGTCAACGTCTGCATGTTGAGGTCTATTAGGAATCTGAGTTTGTGCATTAATTGCTTGGGTTGCTGCTGTAGCTGCTTGGGCTGTCGCATTAGCTGCTTGAGCCAGCTGCTCCATCATTTGCATCATTTGATCAAGTACCACATCCCTACCATTTCCATTTCCATTTTCTCTACGATTGGCCATAGTCTACATCACGGGGACTTTAATTTAAGAAAACTATCTTTATATACTTAGAAATGTATTATAAAATTATCTAACATACTTTTATCAAAATATAACTTTTAATACAAACTTACTTACTGATCGACAATCTTCCAGGTGCACATGAGCATACAGACCAGTTTACAGAATCATTTTTTAAAACCTAGGACTCTGATACCAAACTGTAACACCCCGAATTTAAAATCCTCAATTTGATTTCCTCAATTTGAAACCCTAATTTGAAAACCCTAAAATTTTTCCCCAAATCATTTTATCAAATTAAATTTGAACGTTAAAACCCTAATTTCATAATATTTTGAACTTCTCTTTAAATAATTACGAAACAGTAAATGCGCGGAAGCTTTAAAATTTAAACATAAGCAAAATTAATAATTCATAAAACTTATTCAAAGTTTTCGTAAAATATCCTTGAAAATTTAAACACACTAATTTACATAATTTCCTTAAAAAAAATTCATTATTCTGTTACTCATTTGCCTCTAGAGGGTTCTCGATCATAGTCATTTCTTCTTCAGATAAAAATTCACCTACATCACAATTTACAAAACTGTGAGAAATAATCTCAGCAAGTGAGAATACGTGTAGTTGTAAAACATGTACTTTTACCGAATCCTGTTAACAATTATATACTGGTTGGAACTCATTTCTGAATCATCTTTTAAGACTTGGTCATCTCATGGCTTTGTCATATTTTACTTTTACTTTTACTTTTAATGTTCAAGCTCGTCATCTCAATGTGGTTTTTGCTATCACGTAATTGCCGCCAATTCCATCTTTTTCATACACATGCAAATGTCCTACAAATTTATCTTTTAAATTATTCTATAACAATGCCTAAATATTAGTGCTCACATACCAAATCGTGTAATAAAGCAGTTATAGGAAAATAACATAAATTTATTGTGATGTAGGGCCCGTAGCCAAAACGTTGGAAAATTTGTACTTTCATTTAATAAATTCTGAGCGAGTAGGGTTATCGGGATTTTCTAAAATTTCAAATAATTTTGTGACTCGTAGGTCGGATATGGTCGAATTAAATCGATTCAAACAACTTTCAGAAATTTCTATCTAAATAAAATATCCAATATAAATTTCTCACTTTAATAAATCAATTTCACAAGAATTTAGGTAGAAATTTCTTACCAGTAAAATCTTAAATTGGTTCGGATCAAGATTTGAGTCGGGACAAAATTCGGGTCGGTTCGGTTCAGATGAACAGTGCCGGTTGTGAACAGTGCCGATTGGGGTGAACAGTACCGGTTCTTTTTCTTCTTCTTCTTCGCGAGGGAGAGCAGAGAAAGGGAGAGAGATCGAGAGAGAGAGGGTGTTCGTCGACCGAGGGAATGCCGAATGCCGAGCGAGGGAGAGAATGGTTCGGCCGAGAGAGGTTCTTCGTAGGAGAGGAATTCGACCGAGAGAGATTTTTCGTCGGAAGGGGTTCAGACGAGAGAGGGCTTTTCGCCGGAGGGTGTTCGGTTGAGGTTTGGCGAGGTAAGAGTTCCTTCGATTTTTGGTGTGTTTTCTCCTTCCCCGAGCTTCTGTATTTATAGGGAAAGATTTCAATTTCTGTCAAAAACCATCGGCCAATTTTGTTAAAATCATCGGCTGAAATTTCCACTTCGTCGGCTAAATTTTCAAAATCCTTCAGCTGGAAGAAAATCCTTCCTTCCTTTGTCAAAAATATCGACTGCACGTTTTTGATATGTTACACCCAATATTCTCATTGGTTAACTGCCATGAAGGAGGAAATTTTAGCACTGAAAGAAATCAATACTTGGAAACTTGTTCTTCTTCCCAAAGGAGCCAAGACCATCGACTGCAAGTGGATCTTCAAAACTAAACTAAATTCCGACAGCACAGTTTTCTTGTATAAAGCTAGATTAGTGGCAAAAAGTTATAACCAAACAAAGGGTGTTGATTATGATAAGACATTTAGCCCAGTGGTTAAACAAACTTCAGTCTGCACCATTTTGTCCTTAGTTGTTTCCTTTAAGTGGGTTATTCGCCAGCTAGATATAAGCAATGCTTTCTTACTTAGTGATTTAACAGAAACGATGTATATGTAACAAGCTCCAGGCTTCATCAGCTTCTCTAACCCATCAACTGTGTGTCTATTACACAAAGCATTACCCAAGCAGTCTCCAAAGGCTTGGTACACCAAGTTATACCATGCTCTAATAAATTGGGGTTTCTCAGCGTCAAAGTTTGACTCTTCACTATTTGTCCGTCGCACGCAAGACTCGATTATTATTATGTTGGTTTATGCCGACAACATTATATTAACAGGCGACTCTCCAACTCTACTGGATCAAATTTTAACCTATTTGCACTCACACTTTAGAGTATGAGAGCTTGGTCCACTATTATTTTTTCTTGCATCTTGGTGACCCACACTCCTACGGGTATGAGTTTTTCTCAGTCAAGATATATTTCTGAGTTACTTCACAGGGCCAGATGACTTCCTGCAACCCAGTTCCAACTCCAATGGCTGCAAGACCAATTTTATCTAACAACTTTGGAACACCTCTTCGTGATGGTCTTCTATACCGCAGCATCTTTAGAGGACTACAATATTGCTGTCTTATTCGTCCTGATATAGCTTTTGCTGTTAATAAGATCTCACAATTTATGCATGCTCCTTCAGATGTTCGCCCGACAAACAGTTAAAAGATTTTCAAATATCTCAAAGGCACTTCATCTTTAGGTATCTCATTTTCACCTTCTCCGAATTACGATTTGACCTATTATACAGATGCAGACTGGGTTTCATGTCCAAATGATCTTAAAAGCACAAGTGGTTTCTGTGTTTTTCTCGGAACGAATCTTATTTCTTGGTCTTCCTCCAAGCAAAAAGTCATTTCACGATCCCGTACTGAGTCAGAATATCGAAGCGTGGCAAATGGCGCAGCGGAAGTCTTATGGTTACAATCATTATTAAAGGAATTGGGTATCATGTCCACCAAGGTACCTCTTATACTCTGTAACAATCTAAGTGTTACGTATCTTGCTTCTAATCTGGTCTATACACTAAATCTAAACATGTGAAAATCGATTATCACTTTGTCGAGGAAAAGGTGATACAAAAGAAGTTGTTGGTCTAATTTACGCCTTCCAAAAACCAACTTGCTAATACTCTCACGAAACCTCTTCCACCATCAACATTCCATATTTTTTTATCCAAGATCTTCAGCCTTCGACCTTGATTTTGAGAGAGGATGTTAACATATATTACTTATAGTTCAGTTCAAATGTAATTACTAATTACTGTCTTTTCAATTCATCATTGGTCTACTGTAATATATCTATAGAGTGTAGTTTTTCAGAAGAAACAGAATAGTAAAATCATTTCATGATCTCTCTCCCTCCCTCTCTCTTTTTACCGTCAGTTTCAGCTTCTTCTTCTTCTTCACTTTCTGCAATCCTTCTTTGTCTTCATCTTTTGAAACTTAACCTACATTTCAAAACTCAATTAGTCATGGACTCGTATAGTTTGACTCTGGATTATGATTGATTATATATTCATTTATTTTATATATATTAGAATTTATCCTACATTTTTTTACTTTAATTTTATATTATAAACTACATTTTCTTAGTATATAGTTATTATTTATAAATAAATATTTAAAATAATAAATTATATTATTATAATATAACATCACGTCGAGGTGTGAGCTTAAATTACATTGTAAACGTAACATTGTTTTTTTTAAATAAAATGATATAGCTAAGTGGCTTAGGAAAATTATTGTAATTTCAAAATTACTCATCTACATTATTAACTTTAGAAAATCGACACATTATTAAATTGAGAAAATGACATCATCTTGCAATAAATTGACACATTATATAAATTGAGAAAATGACCTTCTTCTTTGCCGACAGTTGCACCCACGATTTGAACCTCCACCTGTGAACCACGCATCTTCTTCTCAAAAACAACTAAGCCTCTTTGAGATTAACTTTTTGTCATCTTTATCAAATTCACATGATTTAAACAAATAATTCAAATCATCTAAAAATCATTCTTTATTCTAGAAATCGTCTGTTTAAATTTAAAATTATTTGTATCATGTTAATTTATGTTGACATATGTACGTTAAAAATATTTCAATCATATTGGTAGAACTAGATATGATATGTACTATATATTATAATGTTGTCGTTATGTAACACTTATTAAAGTAGTTAATTGCATTTAAGAAATTGGGTAAGACCAACTTATAATTACTTTATTTTATAATGGACAAAATAGTAATTATGCACTGCCATAGTCCTCATTTTATAAGTCACCTTCTGATTTCTCACTTGGTATTTCATCAATAGTTAGAGGAGAATATTTTGGTCTAGTATGGAAGACTTATTGAAACGGAAGACTTAAGTACTCTACTTGAATCTTTGTTCTCCACGGAAATGTGTTCGAGTACGCTCTCTACATTTATGGATATCCTAATATCAAAATGGTTTTGGGCATGTTTTCTAGGTTTGTAGAATATGTATAACTTAGGAATTATGGAGCTTACAAGTGGTATCATATTGTGTATTTTGTGAATTTGAAATTCTATATGGATGAAGAGTACGTTATTGATTATCCATGAAGATGTCTACACATGCATGTATCATAGTGTATAATCTCAAAATTTGGTTGTTGCATGTTAAGATTTCGGTATTCATGTTAAAGTTTATATTCAAGAACAGACAATTCAGATTGTTTGTGTGAGCTCTTACCTGTAATTTTGTGTAGAGAAAATGGAGAATGAAGAGTCGTAAGAGTTTCCAACAATCATGGCTTCTTACAAAAATGTGATTCTTTGGTGGAGCTATCGATGTAGTGCAAGTTTCCCGGTACGCCTCTCAGTTTTTGATTTGTGTTATTAAGTACGATCTCTCAAGTGTCGGTTTTGGGTGCTACAATGTTGACTTTCTATCAATAAATATTAACTGTGAGGGCTATAAAGTTAGAAATCATTAACTATGAGCGTTAAATTGCTGGTTTTGGGCACTACAATGCTGACTTTCTATTAGGGGCCATAATGTGTGAGCACTACAATGCTTGGTTAGGCGTTGTAATGCTAAGTCTGCCAAATCTGAACAAAAAAATTGCAATAATGCTCTTCGGTGGAGCTATCGTGCTACTAATTGATGCAACATGATATAAAATTAACCCATGTTCTTCGTGTTTGGATTTTTTGTACAAGCCATTGCCACCAAAATGAGACATTCGGAGAACCTTGCCGATTATCTGGCTGACCCCGTCAACAACAATGTTTGGGCTTAGGCCACAAACTTTGCACCTGGAAAGGGATGTATATAATCAAGCCACGTCTAATTTAGCTTCAAGTCTTGCTATATTTTGGAGCATGAGCTTGTAATTTATGTCAAAAAAAAAAAAAAAAAAAAAAAACCCTCACGGAAAATTTCCAGGGAGAGTGGCGACCATTGGCGACAAGATCGCCCTCCTAGGCGACATGGTCGCAAAAACCCCTCACCCCTCTCCTTTTCTTTCCCTTCTTCTCTCATTTTCTTCTATCTTTCTCTTCCCTTTAAGCTTTTATACACTTTAAACCTTCCTTCACCATTTCACTAACAAATCATAAAACATAATCACTCAAAAATCTCCATTTTACCAATAGCCCCAAAGAATGATGTAATCGGAAACACATTTAACATAAACCTTATTTCCTGGG